>CAEGAF010044463.1:0-19660 GCA_903067075.1 Micropoecilia bifurca | reverse complement strand
CATTTTGCTATCCTGTTTGTACCTACAATAAAATGTAATCTCATTTGTAATACTCTACATTTCACAAACCTTTTTTTTTTCGCCTTTTCTCTGTGTTTACATTATATCAAGTATTTGCATGTAGATCAGGAATTCAAGTGAGATGTTTAAATGCAACACATTTAGGTAATACCAGCAAAGAAATGTGAATATTAAGTAATACGTAGTTAGTCATGTAATTTAATATACTCAATGAGGCTGAATGATATGACTTACAAGATTTTTTTTCATACCAGGTTTGATTTTAATCGATTCCTCCTGTCCTCAATTTCTATAATAAAATCACAGAAAATATTTTCAAAAGTGCCTTTATTTCAACCATCTGTTCTGTGAGTTGTATAAGGAGCATTACGGTCAGGATACAAGAAATTTTAATCTCAAGAATGCAGTCATCGTTACAGCAGAATAAAGATGCAATTTTATAACAATGTCTTAAAATTACAAGAAGTTGTTTTAATGAGAAATAAAGATTCAGATTGATCTGATGTAACCAGCTCAGTCCATGTGGTTCTGACATTGTCAGTAATCAGGAGGATGTACATTTCCACCTCAACTGACCTGGTAAGCAGTAAGCAAAAAATACTGCATACAAAACGGAAAAAGAACAACTGATAGAAATACTTTACATGTAAAGAAAATCAAAGAAGTTAATAGCAGGAGAAAAGTTGTTGGCAACATTAGCTCAGCCTATTCATCCCTGCAGGAAACCATCAAACTGAACTCCTGTCCAACTCCAACTAATAAAGATTCAAAAAGAAAAAAAACCCAGAAAGTTAAAATAACAAACCATTACACCAAGTTTTGGTGGCAAGTCAGTTCATTAACAATAAAGTGGAAATTCTACCGAATCACTTCTTGTCTCTCGCTCACTGTGAAAGTTTGAATCCCAGTTTGAAACGTGCCTTCCTGCACCTCTGCTTGACCGAATGCCAAGTGAGGTCATGAAATATTGCAAAATACAGCGCACATGTACACAGAGGGGGAAAAAATAAATAACTGATAAAAAATTTCAACTACTGTGATCTTCCTGTTTCTCACTTAAACATTTATGATGTCTCAGTTGTTTCCTTTGTGACAAGTGAAGTTTGTGTGAACCGCAAAAGTGCAGGTATGAGGGAGGCAGAGATAGCAGAACTGGCTAGGTGGGTATATGGGCTGAGAGCAAGTCTGGTTCTGCTGCCTCTTTGGAAAATGTGTTCTTTTTTGTCAGTGTTTCTATATTCCAGTTAAATCCTCAAAAGCCTCATGGGTTAGTAGATGGATTTAAATGAGATTTAAGTAGGTATTCAACATTTTGGGCACAGCATTCACACAGTCTAACCTCTTATTGGCCCTTAACTCACCAATCGCTCCGCACTGCCTTTAATCTTAGCAGCGGCTCACGTCTGATCTGACTTTCAGATACCGCTCTCTATCTGCGACAATGTTTAACAATTTCCAAGCTGTTATTGTCTGTTACTGAAAGGCTGAAGTATTTTCCCATAACACCCTGCCAAAGATGTACAACACTGATGTCTCTTCTTGTGCTCCCCATTTATCTGATAGCGAACTTGGCTTTCTCTTTGCTTCACCTCCTGTTTTTTTTCTTACTTTTTTCCATTTTGTTGTCAGCAGTTTCCAACATGTCTTTAATGGTTACTATGATCTGAAAGATTGTTTCCGTGTGACCTGGTACTCCGGTGGTGTAGATTGGCTGCCCCAATCAGAGAACACTGTTTCCTTTAAGAAACTCGTATTCAATGTGTCTAAATATGTCTCCAATAACTTTGTTGTTGTACTGAACCACAATAAAGCATTCATACCTAGAATATTTACTTAATGATCATGTGCATTGGACAGTTTTTTTTTCATGTTGCATTTTTAGGCTTGTAACATTACAAACACATCTATAAATTAAATGTACTTCATGGAGCCATTAACATTGAAGTTAATGGTGCCATGTTTTCTGCTGACCCTGTGGTAAAGCACAGCCATGTCTTGGCAGTGTACTTTTTTGTCAAAGCAGATACAAATATGAACACTTCTAAATGCCAGTCAATTTCGATCAGACATTTTCAACTGTCCAATTGAAAGCTGAAAATAAAAACAGAGTTTGGTTTTCTTTATTCCCTTGAATCCAAGCACACCTGAGGTGGGACAAAATATGTTTCCACAGGTTGACAGGTGAGCCTTTCCAAGGAAGAGTGGAATAAATATTCCCATGACAAGGGGATATTTCAGCGCTGACTCCAGCCAAAGAAGGATGGATGAAGAAATTAAAACTAAAGGCTCTAGAATTATGGCTATGAACACATATGCAATCAGTTTATTCAAGTTTTACTTTTTAAAAATGTATTTTTAAGTCTAGTTGTATATGTCACACAGAAGATTAAAACAATTGTTTAAACCAGAAATATGTACATTTCCCAACCAAATTATCTTAAATTCTATATCTTACCAATTGACTGAATTGTTATGGTACGGAGTCACTTTTTAAACTCTCAAAAAATGCTTAATACTTGTTTTATATGAGAGACGCAGGTCAGTGAAATATTTCACATTTCAAACTAAGATATACAATACACTATAATTTCATTGTCATTCATTTGTTAACTTTTCTAGTGAGCAGATCTCAACTTTTGTGTCCTTTGAATCTTCCTAATGTGTTCTCAATTGTGCTACTGGACTTTCAGAACTGAAAATAAAATCTCTCCTGCAAACGATAAACAATTACAAACTGTCCCATTGTGGTGACAGCTGATCCTTGCACTTAAGACTGAGTAAACAAAGCCCTGGGGGTCTAATTGGGAATTATTCTAAATCCCATATCCTAATAGTTTAGGGACAAGAAAGCACTGGAAAAATGACTTCGTTACTGTAATTGCAGAGCGACTGAAAAGAATGCATAAAATGGGTTTTAAGGTGCATATTTCTCATTCTGAAGCCATGGGTGAAAGTCCTTTCTCACATACTATACGTACGTTAACTTCCTCATTGACGCAAGCTCCAGTTGAGTGTCACGTTTTCATGAGGAAAGGTGTATTTAGTAACCCGAAGCTTTAAATCCTTGACAGAGGGTTGTGCTCCTCTGCCACTGAGTTATGCATTGTTAAGCTGCAAAGCTCCCCTTGTAAGTGTATCATTGAGAGAAGAAGCTTCACTGAAAGAAAACAGAGAGCGTATCCAGAGTAAACTCAGAACAAGGAACTTTCTGCGTTCAGCCCTAACCAGTTTAGACAGAGAAGCCTGCATTCACCGGCATCCATCCACAGCCTTTCGAGGCCCTAATCGTCCCCCGACGTCCTCCAAGGTGAACTCATTAGGGCATAAAACATTTAAAAGCATATGTAAGCGTTTCCACAGCGAACCCCTATGTAAAAGCGAGCCTGCATTTCCTAGTACTGTACATGGACCCTGTTGATGCAGATGTAATATGCATGATTAAAAACAGACATCTGTGCACACTCAACCCACCTACCCACCCACGCCCACACACACATCCAAACACAAGCAAACTTGACTGTCTTTAGCCCACCATTGTTCACGGCCACTGAGGCATCGCTGGGCTAAGTGAGGGGCCCTGATGGATACCTACCAGAGTCAGACCACCAATAAAGGTGTGACAGGAGGAGAGTCAGAGTAAATGAAGATATTTCAATAGGGGAAGATGGGAGATAGCGGTCTATAAACGTCGAGAGAAAGGAAAGCGAATTGGAAGAAATGTATTGTTCTCTGTTTGACTGCACAGGTGTGTGCGCAACCAAACATGCAACTACTTTGATTATCTGTACTTAAGCACATGCTCATGTTATTAATTGTTTGCTTTTATAAGTGTGATGGATTGATCCCATTGTAATGTCAACTCATTTTTTCTGATTTCTCTGCTTTTGTCTTCAAAATTGGGCCACTTTGGAAGCATGAGTATACTAAAACTTTTGTTTTTAATCATTTTTCTTTAGCTTAAGAGCTTTTGATTTCTTTATGACATTGTAGCACCGCCTTATTCCTGCAATTACAGCTACAAGTTTTTTTTTAAGTCTTTTACATCTAGAGGTTACATTTCTTTATTGGTCTTTTTTATTCTTTCAAGTGTTTTTTTCCAGGATTGCCCCGTATTTAGCTCCGCCTATCATCATGTGAACTTTAACAAGTTTTCTTGTCCTTATTTAAAAAAAAATTAAATTAAAAATCCCCACAGCATCATACTGCTACAACCACGTTTCATTATATGGAACAGTGCGCTCAGAGCAAAGTGCATTGTTAATTTATTTTATTTATTTATTTCAAAACCGCAGTTTGCATGTGTCGCTCACATGAGCTTAAGGCTCCCTTCATTCTCATCCGACCTATTTCCATACACAGTATTTGCCTGATCCTCTACGTGGCTTTTGGTTAGGTTGTTCCCATCAAGGCCAGATTTATAAAGTGCACGACTACAGACAAGACCTAAGCTGTGGCTCTCCAGCCATGTCTTGGCAGATTTATAGTTCCACCCTCTTTCCATTGAACAGTACTCTGTGAGATGTTCAACATTTGAGATATCCTTTAGTGTCATTACTGTGCTTTAAACTTCTCCAGAGCTTCATCCCTGACCTGTCTGCTGCATTTCTTGATCTTCATGATGCTGTTTTTCACCATTATTTTTAATAACTGGTAACAGAGAAACATAAAAGCAAGTAAACTTAATCAACCTTTGATTAGGATTTTGACCTCAAAGAAATAAGAACATTTTTTATTAGGAGCAGCCTTGAAAGAACAATCTGCCGGTATTTTACACCATAATCCTCAGTCCATTTGTTTTATCCAGAAATATTCTGTACCTATTTTGTGCATGTCAACATTTTTTTTTTTTTAAATTCTTTTAAATGTATATTTTTTAAAAAAAAAAAAAAAAAGATAAAAAAAAAAAATTATATATATATATATATATATATATATATGTATGTATATACACTCTGAATAAAATAAACATACTGACAATATACTGTACTTCCTTTTGCTCAAATATTTTTATTCAGAAGAAATCCTGCATATGTAGGTGAACTTTCTTTTTTCTTGCACCTTGAAGCATGCTTTTGGTCTTATCTCTGGAGATAAATGTGTCACAGTGTCTCTGCACGAAAGCAATGGCATAACTTTGTAATTTATGCCCCAGGCACTATAAACAAAGATATATAAAGTCCAAAAACACCAGTCAACATCCCCTGGCACAAACCAATAAAAAAAAAAAGCATGGGGAACAGTCTTAAAAAGCGTCTCTAACAGCAAAGTTTTCTTTACTGAATTCCTTTGAGGAAACTCATGTCACCCAGTGCATAAATCCTAACACAACAAAGTGTCACTGATGTAAAGAGCTAAATAGAAAATGTTGCATTGGCGTTAAGAAGAAAATTACCATTTTCAAACATGCCAAACAGTTTAAACAGCCCAGTGCCACCTCTGGTGGCCGCAAAGTTGTTTTCTGTGAAGTGGAGGCTACCGTGTGGCACTTAAACAACAAGGGTGTGAAGTGACAGATGAGAGAGCAAACACATAAAAGGTCAAGACCCTTTGCATACTGAGAGAGGGGAATTTGTGGTAACCCGAGAGCTGCAGTTTGTCTAACAAAGGTGCTGTCTTAAAAAAAGCTTAGAATCCACACAGGCCACTATCAAATTCAGGTGGCTTTATTGAGTAAAAATGAAACAATTTATTCCTTGTAAGATAAAAAAAAAACTCAGTTCAGATGGCAAGTTGCAATTTTAGGTTGATTTCCCTTTCTTTCTGCCTTACCCTCTTACCTCTCCATTCCCCCTCCTCCGTCCTCCTGTCAGAGGGACATAATCAGGTTTTGTGAGATTTTGTTTCTAGATTAGCAGCCACCTTCCCCTTCAGATAAGAAGCTGCTGTGATGAAGCCTGTCCCGGGAGGCACAGGGCTGTGATGAAACAACCACATCTGACATGAACAGATCTGTTAAGAACACAATTAAGACACTGTCTAGCCATATCGGCCCTGACTTATCGCGTCTGATCTTTCCACTCTTGTTTTGAGATGAGGCTGAAAAATTCTGACTAAAACTTGATAATCTGTGCAAAACTGAAACCGGACTCAAGGCTTTTTCCAACAGGTTTGCCAATTCAAACGCATCCATTCATACGACCAATGGGGGTATAAGGAGGGGCAACGGTACATCTATATGTGTCCCGACAGATGACAGCCTCTGTCAGAAAACAGTTCTGTGTCGGAAGATAAATTTCTCTGTAAATAACTTTGGAGTGTTTATAAATCATTAACATAGAGCCTGACATAACATTCTGATGTGTACAAGAAGCCATGACAGACAAAGTAGAGTCCATGCAGAGTAATGTGCATCTAACATGTAAGGGACATCTACAGTGCCAAATTCCCATTTAAAATTTTGATTTTAATACTTTACTGCGATTACAACAACCAGCGTCGAAAAAGTCTGTCCACTAACCATTGTTCAGTGACTCAAAACACACCAGTGAATCTTTCTGGAACACTACCCGACAATTCCCATAATTTAGAAAAGGTGTAAGCAGTTAACACAACACAGTCTTTGCAAATCAAAGTCGTTGGCCACATTTCTTAGCTTTTTAAAATGTTTCTCTAAATTAAAAACAAATAATATTACTGGCTGTGATTGAAGTCTCTGGATACGAGTTTGGATCTATGGCATTAGTCCTTTCTCAGTCTTGTAATTTTCAAGCATCACTGCCACTGAAGAAGATACTCAAGTCTGTTTTTTAACATCATCGCCACACGTGTAGCTTGCCTTAAGGACAAGAAATAACTCAAGATGACAATGTTGGTGTTTTTTGATAATCCAGCTCTATGAGTGGAGATTTTGTCTCTGTAGTCCTTGCTGTTGAGGGTAAAGGACAGGAAGACCTTTTAGTGCTTTATTGGTGGTTTTGGTTTTCTTAATGATGTGGACAGCAAGTTTAAATTGTTCTCCAGGGCACCAGGTAACCTGCATTTTTAAATAAATGGGTCTTGGTATTCTTTTTGAGGTTTAAGTGACCATGACCATGATGGATGTTATAGGTGCGCATTACCATTTGGTGAAATTGTCCCCCTGGTGGCGGCTGTAGGTGGTATAGGTGGATCTTTTGGTTTTAGAGATATTTGCAGGATAGTTTTTAATTTGGCTTTCCTGAAGGACCAACGCATTGTTGTTGGGTTTTATTAGATGAAGTGTTTGGCAGGGATTGAGTTCTGGTTTCAAAGCTGTGCAACGTGAATGTAGAGTGTGCAAGTCAAGTGAGACTGTGAGTCACCTTGTTTCTCCTTCCCTGTTTCTGTTGGGATGTTTTTGTGTGCAAATAGAATAGAATAGACCATAACCAGACATCGGTATCAAACCAATACAAACTTGACTAAATTCAAAGTGCAGCTCTTAAAGGATGATTTAAAGTATTAAGGGGAAGAATCAAACCAAATGTGAAAAACTACTTTCCCCTACAATCTCTAGGGGTACTTTGGTGATTACCACTGCCATTGACTGTTTGCAATAACGTCCAAGTAATCTTTTCTTATTCCTGGCGATGAACTGTGGTCCTTTCTTATTAGCAGATATTTTTCAGTGCAGCCCTAGAACATCATACCTCCACCTCCGTGTTTGACTGTCAGTGTCAAATGTTGTGCCAGTGCTATGCCAAAGATATCCCCAAAATGTTGAGAAAGGTTTAAACGAACCAGACTAAGACTCAGCATTTACTAGATCTCTTCCTTTTCCAAGACTCGGTTTTACTCTGCCTACAAAGACCGCTAGAATATTCTATATTAAATAAAGCCAGGTGGAATCAGCTTATAGAGCCTGGATAAACTTGCCAGCAACAAATCTAAACATCAAATTCCCCTTCACAGCAGATGAAATGATAAAAAGAGCATGTGCGTCCAAAGAGCATCTGCATCACTGGCATTTATTTGTGTTTATGGGACTGTGCACTCTGGGTGATAGATGAATTTTAGATTATCTTCCTGTTCTTACAGCTTCAGTGAGGCTGCACCAGCCCCTATCCATTAGGTCGCAGGAGAACATCTTGCTGACTTGCTCTCAAAAAACAAGCTCTCTATAAATGATCATCTGATAATTTGTTTACTTTTTTTGTCCTTTTTAACAATGAATGCCAGGGAGTTTTTCTTAATATGTAATATGCTTGTTGCTGTGTAATGTAACTTTTTCTCACATAGGTACCAAAGGATCCATTTGTCTGATAAGAGCTATCAGTCATAATAGGACGACCGCAGAGACTACTGTGTCAAGAAGAGTTGAAAAATGCACGGTTATTTTCTCATGAGCTCGGGCTTCAGAACCAGACAGTGGTTCTTATCAGACACACCTACAACGCAGCAACAGCTTACAGGGAATAAAAATGTACCTTTTGCGTCTTTTGGAGCCGAGCTTTCCTCAAAGATGCCCCTCTGAGAATCATTATCTCTGCAAAACACCACAAAGAGACTCTGTGCTTCCTTTAACGTCTTCTTTAATTTCGCATCCATTATTCACAAGGAATATGAAGTCAAAACTACAGGGAGGCCAAGAGAAGCCTTTATGTCTCATTCGAGATGATTAAGAGACGACTTGAGATAGCATCGTTATAGCATTTTATTTACCATTTTTGTGTCTGACTGCACTGAAGGCTCAGACTGGCTGACTAAATAAGCAGAGCATTTCAAATAAAATTACTGATGGGTATCAGAACTGCTTGGAAAAACCCACAGAGCCACTGAAAAAGATGTCAGTGGCTCTGTGGGTTTTTCCACATAATATCTGAACTATAATTTATGTTTAAGCTGGAATGAATATATAAAAACACACAATATCTATGCCTTTCAAGAACAAGAAGTGGGCACACAAGTTTAAATTCAGGCAGGATTAAAATAAAGACACAGATCCACACAAAACATTAGATAAATGTTACTCGGTAAGAAACATATGTAGTTTTGCAAACTTCATCATTTCTATCAGAAATTATGGAGTTTATTTAAACCAGTGATTGATTTGCAGGCTCATGCCATGGTTTTATAATTCTACCATCTAGCTGTGGGTTTGGTGCTCTCAGTAGTTTCCAGTTCATAACAGAGTTTAACTTCTGTTGTTTCTGGACTGTTGCTGAACATTTAACAGATTCAGTTTTGGTCAAACGGTACTAATGTATGTTCTAACATGACAATGAAACTTGTTTTAGAATAGTTGAAGCAAGAAAACATAAAAACCTCTGATGAGGCTCTGACTTCAATATTGTCAGAATGGCTCAGATAATTATTGTAATGATTATAAAATAGCATGGTGAGGCTGTGCATATTGGTAAAGGGCAGGGAACTCATCCATAATAAAAAGTTATGTGGTCTTATATTATCTGGCCCGTAAAATTCTGACCATGTGTGGATAATCGAAAATTGGTAATAAATGAAAAGTTGCACACCATTTCTTTTAAGTCATACAAGTTATTTCTTTGTATAGTTCTCTCACCACCTAAAATATATTATTATGTAAATCAAAAAAATAAAAGAAGTTAAAATTACAACAAAATTACAACAAAATGACAGATTGCAGACATCTACAGAAACTTTTCTGGCGGTTTCTCTTTTAGTTTTCCTTAGCGATGACTGTGTTTGCCACTCAAGTCTTTTACGTGCAGTAACAGTGAGCCGGTCCTGTGTGTGTAACTGGATCTGGATCCTGCTCTGAATGCAGAGAAGTGGAAGAAAAGTGACAAGGTGTGATTAGGTATCCCCTGAATCACACTGGCTGTTTGTTGGCAGATGGCTCTTTTGTCAAACTAATTTGTTCAACAGAATAACCAGGTCGATAATTACATGCTGCTTTTGAGGCTGTTGGAGCCATTGTTGTGTTAAAAATCCACATTGAAAAACTAAGAAAACAGAATGAATGTGACCTCAGGCAACATGTTTTTTTCTCCACTTCCTCTTTCATTTATTTTACATTTGGTTTTCAACACACTGGTATATAGAATGTAGCCATCATAAGCAAAACTCCAATGCAAATCAATCTTTTTTCAGCTTAGGACATTTTTGAATATTTAAAAATAAATAGTCTACATCTTTTCATGGCAGGTCTACATGAATGGCTCGGTTGCACCAGATTAGCCCCTCGCTAATCACGGACGCAAATACACATGATAGGGTATTAGGAGTCTTGAGCGGAAAGGGGTGTGACGAGGGTGTTGGGTTTCATGTCAAACCACCTGGTGAAGGGACTCTTAAGGCGCGCTGTCTCAGAGTGCCAGCGCACAATAGAGTATTCAGCCCCACAGAAAGGCCTTCTACCAACTGCTCTTCTGCTTTGGAGAAGTTTAAGTCTTTAATTTTGGATGGAGAGCAGGATCAGATCGCTCTCTATGTCCGGACACCCCGCAGGGCCGCTTGGAGGCCTCCCGATGGCCCCTTCCCTCCTGCGTCACCCGCCTCTTTTTCTCCGTGCCTGCAACCCGGCGCTGGAGAGAGGCTACCCGAGGACCCCGAAGTGCGCCCGGTGTCGGAACCACGGCGTCGTCTCGGCGCTGAAGGGCCACAAGCGGTTCTGTCGCTGGAGAGACTGCGTGTGCGCAAAGTGCACCCTGATCGCGGAGCGGCAGCGGGTGATGGCGGCGCAGGTGGCACTCAGGAGGCAGCAGGCTCAGGAGGAGAACGAAGCGCGGGAGATTCGACTAATGTACCCCGGCCCGGGCGTCGGAGGTCAGGGCCCCGCGGTAGGGCGCGGAGTGCCAGCGGCGAGCGGCAACACGCCACCAGCTCCATGTTTTGACGTTTTTGGCGCTCAGAACCATAAAGAGGGTGGGTTTTACACGGATATTCTGAATTATTAAGCATAACCTGAGGTTATTATAACGTGGTACTACACAGATTGTATTTTTTGTGGTTATTACCATAGCGATAGTTTACCAAGCAACGCGTACAAGTTGCGTAAAGTATATATTATTGGATAAAGAATTTTGCGCACTTGGACAGAATGGCGCAGAAGTGCCAGTTCAAGGGTGTTGAAGGCCTTACGCAAAATTTTATTTGAGAGCACTATTACAATTATTATTTTGGGTGCAGAGGTGAGTGAGTTAGAGAGGAAATATAAAACTATGTCTTTTTCGTTTATCGTTAAAGTTGTTGTGCAGTGAGTGTGCATGAGATCTGCTTCGAACTTAGATATTAGTAAGAGGAGACATTAAATAAGAATTGAAATGTGACTGTTAAAATAACGTTCAAATAAACAGGTCTTATTTAGTTTTGTATACATTTAGTGCATTTGTGAAACTGTCCTAATCCAAGGCCTGTAGCAGTACCTTACACTTCACTTATTAAACTCCTCTTTTTTCCTTTGTTTCAGATGGCAAAGAGAGCAAATACAGCATTTGCAGTGGATTTCTGGGTCAGCCACTCTTCACGCCCCTAAATGCGCGGGCGCCCTCTCCAAGTGACAGAAAGGATCTGTCTCCCAGCAGGGACAACAGCTCTTCACTCGCCAGTGATAGTGGAAGTCCATCACCGCCATCTGATCAGCTCTCAGATAACACTCAGAGTCCACAGAGATCGCTTTCGCCCTCTGACCCAGAGTCCGGCAGCGAGTCAGAGAAGCCCAAAGACTTCCCGAATCTGGACCGTGACCCTGCTGACATCATGGCCAAGATCTTCCCCCACAAGAAGCGGGACGCTCTGGAGTCCATGGTGAGAACATGTAAAGGGGACATTGTGAAATCCATCGAGCTGGTCCTGAACTCTAAGGAGAAGAAAACCGACACTGGCGGTTCGTCTCCGTCTTGTCTGCAGAGCTCAGTGTTCAAGCCTACAGCCGGACTGCCAGGAGCTCTCGGTTCTGCAGGGACCAAGTCTGCCTTCTCCCCGCTCCACGTCCACCCGGCTCCTGGTGGGGACAGCCTCTATGGGCTCAGTCCTCACCTCGGTGTGAGCCCCCTGCGTCTGGCCTACTCCTCTGCCAGCGGTGGTCTGGGTGGATTCATGTCCCCGTACGTGACATCAGGACTGATGCCACTGTTGACCCTGCGTCCACCATTGGACTCACGTTCTTTCCCAGGAATGATCAGAGACTTTTCTTACCTCCAGAGTAAGGATTCCCTGTGCAGTACAACAGGTCTCTACACACGACTGAACAATGATAAATAATAGCCCTAAGATAATATCACACGATAGATGATATTTTGTCCAGTTTCTGTTTTCCTGCTGAACAGTGTAAGTGAAATCGTACAACTGAGTTAAACATTTCCTTGCAATTGTGTAAAGTTTGTAGAAAATTGTTTCATTGTAATAAAGGCATTTTGTCTTATACGTTTCTGAATCCATCCATCTACCCAGATAACTTACTAAAGCTTGTATGTGAAATGTTTCTTGCAAACTTTCACTGACCTTTTCAGATCACACACAGTATTACATTATTGTTAAGCACAATTACAATTCTATAAGCTACATTTTACATAAATAAAACCTGAAAATGTTATACATGCATTTGCATTCCACTCCAGTGCAACCAGATTTCACAGCAGTTGCAGCTGAAAGCATTTTGGTGGATGCTGAGTTGCTTTGCCAATATAGTAAAATCTCTGTCAAATTTGATGGAGACCATCTATGATCATACACTGATAGTCTTCCCACGTATTCTCAGTTGGATATACTGACACATAAAAATATATGGATATCTACCCTCCCACTGAAGCTCTCGCTTAACACATAAGATTATTTCCCTTCTGGAATGTTTTGTGAGATTTCAAAAGCATATTGTTTTCTGACATAAAACTGATCAAAGCATCTCCACCACATCCTCCCTGATTTGTCGACTGTATTGTTAGTCTTCATGATGCTGGTTGTTCACTATGTTCTCTAACAAACCTCTGGTCACAAAACATCTGGATTAATAAATGGTGCTGAAAGGAAATGCACAAAATTTCCTGATGTAAAACTCAGGAAATTAAACTCACGCTTTAATTTGTAGAATATAAGAAAGCAACATAGTGTTGTCTTTCCACTTCACTATTATGCATGATTATGATGTATTGTCCTAATATATAAAAGTACCAATAACATACTTTCAAGTTGTGAGTTCAAAGTGACAAAATTAAAAAAAAAAAGTCCAAGTGGTGAAAAAGTTTGCAAGGTTTGCAAGATTAAATATTCCACTACTTCAGTAAAAAAACATTTGAACCTTTTTTGCCTACATAATCACGCTTTCTAAAAGCAATAACCTACATTTGTATTCGGATTACTTAATAAGGGTTGAAAACAACCATTATTATTATTATTATTATTATTATTATTATTATTATTATTATTATTATTATTATTATTATTATTATTATTACCTACTTTGCAGTATGTTACTAGCTTACGGAGTCCAACCTATTTTCAAACAAATGTTTCTCCGGCGTCTCCTGCGTGCTACGCTTTTAACTAACTCGTGATTGGTCCAACCCTCAGTCTCGGACCAATAGGAAGCTTGGGAAGTGTCACGTTGTGGAATGTTTCAGGAAGCTGGAACATGGACGGTCTAAACGCTGGTCCTGCATCCTGAGTTTGAAATATCCTTGAGCGGGACTTTAATGAGACGCGGCTGACAGCGAGCAGCGCTCGTTTCTGTCCTCTGAGATGCGTTTCCATATTATCACCGCGGCTTTTCTCTGGGCTGCGTTTGTGGAGTCGCGGAAAATCCGAGGAATATCTTCGTCCTGTGAGTTCAGTTCACCGTTTCAGCTAAAGCCAAGTCGCTGACATCGTATTTATGTTATCAATATCAATATCAATTCATTCATAGTCACAACTAGATCATATATAGCTGACCTCACCGCAGGATGTAATAGATCTGTGTGACGTTTAGATGTGTAGGTTGCGGTTGGAGGAACAAACGTAGATTTCATAGAATCACAACCATTTATTTACATACATTTCATAAAATGACTCGTATTTTGTATTTATGTGTTTTTCTTTGAAGCTCATGGCCATGTTTTCTCTTGATTGAACAGATAAAAGGTTCTACAAGGAGAGGAAATCATTTCTGTGCATAGACGGGTCCAAAATGATTCCTTTCGAGCAGGTGAATGACGACTACTGCGACTGCGCAGATGGCTCAGATGAACCAGGTAAACATGGATTGATAACAGAGGAATCATCATTCAGATTTCAGGACTGTAATCATTAGCTGCAGGGACAGACGTTTGACTTTGAGCAATATTATGTTTTTATTCCTCTGTTTAGAAATAAAGTTTTCAGCTCTTTTGAACAGTAACATAAAAGCTGTTTTGTTTTATTCTGCTTAGTTCAGATGGTTATGATCTTTAATTGGTTTGGTTGTTTAATCAGTATGAAGGTGAAAGGAGGCATGATTAATATTAATGAAATCATCATGAATTTGAAACTTTTATTAGTTGCTCTAGCACCAATTAATTTTTACACTAAAAGAAGTTAGTACTTAAATTACTGATTATTTTATTTTTGTTTTGTTGACAAAATAGTTGAACTATATGCATTTTAGTTCCTATGTCTAAGCTTGGATTAAGTTAAACCATGTTTCATAAGAGATGTTTTGCCATATTTTCATATGCAGGTATTTTTAATGTATAATAAAATGATTGATCAAATAATTAATTAGATTTGAACAGAGTATTTCTTTTAAAAGGAAATACCCAGATTCTTAAGAATAATTGTGTTGGTTTCCAAGCCAAACTTGCCACTCACAATATGACGCATGCACTTGTGCTGTTAAGGCCTAATACTTGCACTACACCCTACACTGCACTTTATGAATGAGAATCTCAAACCCTTTCTTTGAATTTTCAAAAACTGCAACAACACAAGCAAAAACATTGCAATATTTCCACCTCTTAATTCAAAACGTCACATGTTGTCACACGCAGCAAAGAGTGGTGGGTTGTTATGGTTTAAGAGCCAGACCATAACAATATGTACTACAGGTTCTTGACTAAATCAGCTTCAGTTCACTCAATTAAATAAATAAATTAAACAATCTACCAAAAAGCTTTTCTCTGCTTCTCCAAATGTGTCTTTCATTGAGAATTTATGATGAAGAGCTAAATACCGTGAAAACATCTAATGTTTTATGAACTGAAATATTGTAAACAGCTCTCATTGCTGCGAAACATTCAGTTAAACTTTTGTAAATTTAGGAATAAAATAAAACTGTTTAATGCTTAATTTAAAAAGTTTCCTGTAAATGGGGTATGTGGTCTACTGGAAGGATCATTAATAAACTCTGCCATCGCCAGCATCAGTGTAAGTGCTTTAATAACCCTCTTTCACTGCTATACACAGGGGGAGCAGCTCAAGTAGGAGGTTAATGATGCCAAACTGAGCTCATGTTGAGTTTGCCTATATCATCAAGCCTGGTGGATTTTTACATCAGATACAGTCCAGCAAAAGCAAGCGATAATAAAGGTGGCGCTTCATCAGACCTCCGCTTAGATAAGATATTACTGTGTCCATTTTCTCATGAATAGTTTTCATATTCAAAACAAGGTTGGAATTAGTTCAGAATTTGCATCCAAAGTAGAAGTATAGGTCAATGTTTTTGTTTTTTATTCCACAGAAATGTATTTCATCTTTTAAAACTGGTACTAATGGTTGCAGACTGTTGTCTTTGTTGAATTCCAGATCAAAATATAAATCAATGATAAACATATACATATAAGCTAATAAACAAAAAAAAACTGTTGTATGTTAAGCAACTGACACGCACTTATCGCTTTTGATAAAAATGTTTAAAGGTCCTTTAAAAATAAATTAATCTTTTGTGGCAGAATATCACACATAAATACAGAAAAAACTACGACCTTCAATTTTACTACTTATTTTGAGTAAGAAAATATTAAGAATGTTCTGAAATAATTTAAAATTATACAATTATAAATTGTGTAATTTGAGCAGTTAATATTTCACTGCCATTGAGTGAAATATTAAAACAAATTTCACTTGTTTTAAAAAAACAAGTAAAACTTGTTCAAATAAAATTCACTTGTTTTTAAAAAAATTTTTATTGTACTTTTTATAAGATCAAAAAGCATTCAATAAACATGACTTAATTTTTCCTTTACCAGACATAAAATCAGCCATCTTCCACACCTATTCTTGTTCCTGGGCATAAATATATTGAATAAATGCACTAAAACAAAAGCCAGATGTTCTGCAATAAAAGCTGAATTTAATTTTGGAATTTTTAAATACTCCAATGAGCTGGTAAGTTTAATTAAAAGAACAAGTTTTTGAAAATTATTTTTCATTGTATTCTTCCTTTGATTTCATTTTAATCAGGCACCTCGGCGTGTCCTCGTGGTCGATTCTACTGCACCAACCTGGCCTTCAGGCCGCACTACATCCCATCATCTAGAGTCAATGACGGCATCTGCGGTACGTTGTAACTTTCTGCTGACTTGCACTGGTAAAAAAAAAAATCAATAAATAGATTTATTTCTGATCTACCAAATACGGACAAAACATGCAACTTGTGGTTTTGGGGACAGTAATAAATAAATCTCTAAAATATTTTTTCTCTCGTTATTGTGAAATTTAACAACTAGAAATTATTTTGGAAATTCTAACTGACCTAAAATAAAATTTTATTTTCAGACAAAGAAAAAATAATATGAATGCCTTTTTTATTCATGTTATGTAAATGTCTGATTTTGACTCCAGTTGAATGTATATTTAGATAAGTATAGAAGTAAGCGTTTTCTGGGGAAATAGATGTTTAAATCTAAAAAACTGAAGTACTTTTTTAACTCTGTAAAAACCCGGCTTGTTTTTCCTCTGTGCGTTCTGCTGACTTGGACAAACAGCTGCACCTTGTTTACTGTTAAGCAGGAAACTAAATGTAACCATGAAGTTCTTTAATCCTGTTAATTCCAGTTTTTTTTTCCTCCCTTCAAAATTGTTCTTTATTCCTGCTGAAAACCTGAATGCCACACTTTACCACAATGGATGTTTTTTTTTCTTTAATATACCACCTTTCTTTTCTCCTTTTGTTCTTCAGTAACTCTCTGTTCTAGTTAACCTCATGGAGGACATATATAGACCTAGAAGCAGAATTAGACCACATGCAACTGTCAAAAGAACAAAATGTTCCACTTGTCTCTTCTTCTCCTCCCATTTGTCGCATCATACCCACTTAAAAACCAAACACATCACCACTTTTTCTCATCCCATTTGAAGTTCAGATGGGTTGCCGTATTCCCTGTTGTTTTTTTTAAGGTCTTAAAACTTTTCTGCCGGCCGCAGACGCGGATTCTGGATAAATGCAAAATTTCACACTGTGCCCGCACTACTGGTGGAACATCTAAGCAAAAGCCAGATCAGAGCATTTGCTACACACCAGGCAGTGGATATTATCAGTGGTTGATGTCAAGAGACCCTCTGTGAATCAGAGAGAGATGCGATGTAGGCACAAAGACTCAATCTTCATCTCCAAAGATGAAAAGTCAGTGGCTCGGTCAGTCCCCATCTGCAAAATGAACAAGACAGTTGAAAACATGGATGGATAAAGACACAATTTACACAGTGTCTAATTCCATGTGCCATCTTTGAAGCTGAAGAACGGAGTGATGCTAGAGGTGTTTAATTACATGGTAATGTGTAAGTGCACTCCTTTCCAGTGCACTGATGTAGCATTAGTTATTCTGAAATTCCTGACTCCTAGGGTTCTGTGCTCGACTGTCCATCCTCCTGACTCCGGTACCTTTAATGCTGACATTAGAACTTGGACGTAGAAATTTGTTTCCGTTTACGAATCAAAAATCAGCAGGATTTCTCAATCGATGTGCTCAATGACCAAGCTAATTACTGCTAGCCGTGCAAGCCAGTGACAATGTTTCTCTGCTGAAGCAACGTAGCAAAATGGTCACCAAGGTCACGTAGTACTGCGTGATGATCTGATGAAATACAAAGGACAGGAAGTACAAACAAACCTCTTTTGTCTTTACTGCAAGTGCAAGGGAGCCATGTTGGATTTTAAAATCCAGATCAATGAAAAGTTTATGATTAAAGTCTTTTGAGACCCGTTTTTGTTCATTTTCTTCCTTGTATTTTGAAAAAAAAATATTGCTACGGTGGTATTTATTATGAAAAGCTAGAGTACTGCTAACACAGAGGTTATTAACTAGCATAGAAGAATAAACAAAATAGCGATGTTATGAGGAAGTAAATATTTTTTAAGCTGTAAATATTGACATCTCATAATGTCGATGTATTCACTAAGAGAAACCTTTAAAACATTTGAAGTGATTCTAAGTGCCCTTCAGTATAATCTAGTGTGGTACTCTAGTGTTTCCCTTGTGTTTCCTCTTTTAGGAGATGATTGTGATCCCTTAATTTAGAGCAGTGACATTCTGTTCACACTCTGTGCTGCTATTCTGTTTTGTGTTTGTTTTTTTTGTTGTTTTCATGTGGTTTGAACGGGCTTCTCCCGCGTCTCTCGGCAGATTGCTGCGATGCGTCAGATGAATACAACAGCCACGCTCGCTGCCAGAACACTTGCTGGTAAGTTGGATCAAAACTGAGATTCAGTACCTGTAAAATGACCCAGGTTTTTTTTTTTCTTCAAAGTACATCAGATGGTAAAGGGGATTCTGAATTAATTGCAACAGGACATCTGGAGGAATTTCTTTCTTACTTTTTTTAATTACAGCGATACAATTCTTTTAATACGAGGATTTAATCACAGCAACTGCATGAGGGGCTTACCACCACACCTGAGCAGCAATAGTAACCATTGTGCCACCAGGGGGAGTTGTATCTCTATGATAAGAAAAAATATGTACTTTCAGACTTTCTCTAGTGATTGATATGCGTGGAATTAATGGGTTTTAAAGCCCAGTTTGACGCAAACATTTTATTTATTTCAAATGTATTTCTTCAGTTTGACTCGCATAAAATCTAGATATCCTTTGCCACAATCAGAAAGTGTGTGTTTAGCTGCGCTTCGTGTCATGTTTGACCACTGTGATATGCAGGAATGTAAACTGCTTCATAAATGCTCACTAGCCCACTTCTTGTGTTGACAGTCCTCTATTTGTTTCATTTATTTTCTGCCAGCCTAAAAAAAAAAAGTACCACATGGAAGCAGTCGATCTCATTACGTTTCCACAAGGTCCCCGCTCACATTCTATTTGCCAGACTTCTAAAATGATTTAACTCCACCACATAGCATCTTATTTACTCCTCTGTTGTTTTTTATCTTCTTTACCCCACCCCATTTGGATTTCTACTGCACCGCAGGCCGTTTTAAAAAAAATTGAATTGCAGCATCTTGGCTGACCGGAGCCTGGGTGGCTGAGGTTTTCCTCAATAATGATGGTTCTGTGCACCTCCTCTCTTGGCTATTCCTCTAGGAATCTGGGACAGAAAGAGCGGGCGTACGTGGAGGGTCGGATGAAGACCTTGGATGAGGGTTTGAGACTCAAGCAGCAGCTGATTGAGGAGGGTGTGCTGCTCTGGAGGGAAAAACAGGTAACTTGATAAAGTACCGTAATAAAAAAATGTAGTTGTGGTATAAGATCCCCACCAGCTGATAAAACTATAAATTTTATGTGGGCATCAAAAGCACACAGTCTCTCTAACTGGCTGAGCATGCATTTGGCTTGGAGAGTTTAAAAGCGTGCTTCTTTAA
>CAEGAF010044456.1:0-12014 GCA_903067075.1 Micropoecilia bifurca | reverse complement strand
AAAAAAAAGTATGTTAAATTTAATTTTTTATCGACCCTGACTGCCCATTGATTGATTTTATTGATGGACATCGGGCTTATCCAATAAAATCCCTCAGACCTCCTTGCCCACCCCTCCGAGGTTATAAATAGCTCCATTTCAGATAACCAGCGTCCAAGAAAAGTGAGCGGATATGAGACGGGTTGTGAGGTTGGGTCGGAGGTCAGAAAAGCTATGACAACAAAAGCTAAAAATCACATAAACCCACTCAGAAAAATGTGTGATTCAGGGGATTCATTATAGTCAGAGGAGGATGATGAGAGAAACATGACCATGGACCAATTGAGGAAGAATTAAGATTAGTTGCTGCCCGGTAAGAAGGAGTGGAAATGTTTATGAAGAAAAGCGATCCATGCAGGCAAAAGGGCAGGTGTGTGAGTCCGGGAGGGGGAATCCAACACTAAGCTAGCAGGCAGTCAGAAAAACATTGATGGAATGATGATGATGGCCCGTGGAGTTAATCATGAACACGTTCTGAAATGTCCTCGTAAGAAGAATAACTGTGAATTTCAATAGAAAACGTAATAAGGGAAAACAATTAGTTAGAAAACAGCTATTGATACCATTTAAAGATGTTTTAATATGACTAGATACATCGTCAATAAATACTATCTGGGGGAGNAAGTTTGCTGTTAGTAATTCCTTGAAATTAACTTATTAAACCTCACCTCTGTTAAGTTGTCCATGCTTTATGTTAAATTAGTCTGTATGTATGGTAAACTTATTGTCAGTAAATCAGTTTTCATAGAGTTAAGAATAAATCATATATTTTTTTCCAATTTGCTTGTACTGGTGGGGTTTGTAATCGAAAGAAAAAAAAACTGTGGGTGGTGAAATGTCTGAGTGGCCGGTAAAAAATGTCTCTACCAGCCACTGTGGATGGTGGAGAATTTTTTTTATTTCCACCCCTTATTGAAACTCTAGCTTTGACAGAACAATAACAACAAAATATATCCAAAAAGTTTAAAACAACTTAGCTCTGTGTATAGAGAAATTCTGTAGACTGTAAAAACAAAAGACCACTGACCACAGCATGGGGGTATGGCCGCGAAAGCAGCAGAGAAAAACCTGTTTGGCAAAAAATAATATACTAATATACTAAGAGTGCATTACCATCATGACTACCAGTCACTCTGAAACAGGGTTTTCTCAATTTGCTGCAATTCTGAAACATTCAAACTGTAACAGGGATCATAGAAGCCATGTGGTCTTAATATGGTGTGAATGGGGTCTAAGATGTAGTGTCAGGACTTAGAAAACATCATAAGAACACTTACTATCTCCCTGGCATTTAAGAGGCCCAACAGTCAGCTTGGCCTCAGATCCAGATCTGCTTGTATCACCGATCACAACTGTATTGACTGGCAAATGGTCTTTATACACCAACAAACCTGCATCTTCCATCCTATCACACAAAAGCACATCAGGCAGAAACACAATTTTACGCAAAATAACACCCAAAATGAGCAAAGAAAAAAACTAAACAAAAAACTTAAAGGTAGTACCAGAAAGCAGTAATTAAAGAGGAACACCTGTGTGTCAGCCCGTGTCTTACTTCATGGGGGAGACAGTGCAGCCAGCTTGTCTCAGGACTTTAAAGTAGCAAACAATGCCTCCCAACGACAAGGGACACATTAGGAACCATAAAAGCTATGGATATCATTTACCCACTACTTTTATTAGCACAAATAGGAGAATGTTTCTCTTGAAGGAGTTTTTTAAAGTTTGCTCTTTGATCCAAAATGGCTGCTTCTCCATACATTTTAGGAGATTCCTCCAAGAGACCTTTTTCTTTGGTACATATTCTACCTACATAATGAATTTCACAGCTCTACAATGTATGGTTTATCTTATAACACATTAGGAGGCGCCACTCTCCATTCCATTGAAATCCAAAAATTTCACTTGGGGGGCAATTTCGGGTGACATTTGGTGAGTTTTTGAAAATGTTAAGGCTGCGCAATTAGTTAGAAAAATAAGAATAAGAAGTCTTCCAATTACAATAGGCCTTCGCAACGCTGTTGCTGCTTGAGCCACATGGTGAGGTGGGAGCTCTAGCAATGCCACCCACTCATTGTCATCAACTCTCTCGTGCTATTCTTGCACTTGCCAGTGAAGAGTTGCACACCAATGTGTTTAGCTGTGCTTGCTGAAGAGGCGCAAGAAATCTGGTGCAGTCCGGGTGATGTATTAATAAGATAGCTGTTGTAAAAATCTAGGGGATGCAGTGGAGTCAAATTACAATGCTATTGGGCACTTCAGATGTTAACAAATGTCATATCAAGTTTGATGCAAATCGGATGAGGCACATCTGATTTTGAGTCAACCATTTGTGAACAGAAAGGGACTGTAATTAGACACTCTGCCACACTCACATGCACTAGCCAGCAGCCAGTGTTGAGAAAAGTATTTACCATTATGTTGTTGTATTTCATTAAACACAGGTTTATATCTGTATGAATTAAAGAGTGAAAGTAAGAAAATCAGCAGGAAAACAGGTGGCTTCCTGTTGAAAGAGGGTGGGTTAAGGTGATGTCACCAATTGATCCTGTGTATGTGACGAGTCCTGATCTCTTATGACACAAAGTTTGAAGCACCTGGAAGCTTATGTGTGGAAGTTATTCTACTTAGATGTTTTATGGGATATGGTCAGATATGCATGTGGTCAGATATGCCCACATGCTTTCATGTATGAAAAAGATTTTGATAACTATTGACCTAGAGTGCATCAAGACTATGCATTGATTACATAGTCTTGAGTAATTGTGAAACCTGCATCTCAAAAGCTGGACAGTCTTTCTCAAACTGTGATCCCCAAAGTATTAGTTGTCTACAGGCGCCGCCCAGTGGTCTGCAAAATACTGCATGTAAATGACCATTTATTTGCCGTAACTTCAGCTCAAAGTGCAACACTGATCAAAGGATTGTGTTTAAAAATAATAGATAGCTTAAAACTACTTATACGATGGGTGGAAGACAAGAGAGTTTTGATGTGTGTTTCACTTGCGATTTGATTCTTCTGAACAGCTCAATACCATTGAAAGGTTGGACTCAAGTCTCAGTTAATGAGACTCGGTTTGTTTGTTTTTTACAATTTTGCTTGCTTATAATGCTCTGCTTACACGTCATTGTTATTTTTATTTAATTAAAATAATTAAATTAAATCAATTAAATACAACAAATAAACAATTAACAGAGTGAATATTTTTTATTTATTTAATGGGGCAGAAACGGTTTTGTTTCTGCCAAAGAAACTCCAGGGTATTTTTCTTTTATTGTGCATCAAATTACCAATAGGCATGAATGTTATTAATGCACACATTAATAACATTCATGTGTGCATTAATGTGTGCATTAATAACATTAATAATATTAATTAATGTTATTAATTAATGTTATTAATTAATATTATTAATTAATATTATTAATTAATAACATTAATATATTTGAACAAATATAAAGAACAAATATAAAGTTGTTCTTTATATTTGCAGTAAAGAACAACTTCTTTTTTGATTTCCTTGTGTTTGACATCAGTGGGAAGCATACAATCTACACTCTCAGAATCTCTAAATAACTGAATTCTCCCAGAGTAGAAGTGTTCCTGGCTTTTTTGTGGCTTTACCAAACGGCACCATCTTTGTTAAATAGGATGTTAAGGCTTCCAAAAGCTGCATACTTTGTTGGAAAAATAAGAATAAGAAATCTTACAATGGTCCTTTGCAGTGCCTTGATGCTCAGGCCTAATAAACAACAAATGCAGGAATGCATGAAGTTGTTCTGTTGCTCTACTCACCAGGCTCGCAGGTCAGCGTCACAGTTACAGTAGTGTTTGGGATCAGAACAGTTGTTTTCAATACCGCAGGCACACTTCTGTATCCCAGGTCCTGACCCGCCCCAGTAGAAGTGCCTCTTATTATCTCTTCCTAGCCACCAGGTAAATGGAGTGCCATCTAGGAGTCAACCCAACAAAGTTTACAGTTTACTTCAGTTTTTTTTACTAGGACTTTATTAATACCAGTGTCAATTTATTAATAAAAAACTGTAAAAACAACTACGAACTGCATCAAAGTGCTGTACACTTTGTTTTTAAAACCATAGATAAAAACATATAAGAATAATACACAATAAATTAAACAGACTGGACAGTTGGATTATAATGTCAGGTCTAATGAAAATGATAAAGAATAAAAATTAGCTTTAAGGAGGGATTTAAAATATTCAAGACTATGGGCAGATCTAATGTTGAATGGTAAGTTGTTCCACAAATTAGGTGGCATCAAATGCCCCTTCCACTCTGCTTTTCAGCCTGGCTCTGGGAATATATAAGAGCGGTTTTTTATTTGACCAAAGTGTTCTAGAAATAGAATGGTTGTAACGAAGGCTCTGAAGAAAAGCCTGGGTGTTTAAAAACCAATGAAAGAATTTAAAAATCGATCCAATTAGAAACCGGCAGCCAATGCAGAGATGCAAAGCTGGTGTTAAATCCTCTCATTTCTGGCTGCAAAGAAGATTGGACCATATTTTTCTAAATTTAAAGTAGATGTAGATGTGTTTCTCAAAGTCTTTGATACAAAAGCTTGATTTAGCCTTTGCTAGAAGGCACAGATGAAAAAAGCTTGATTCACAACAAAGCTCACTTGCCAATTCCATTTCAAACAATTGCCAAAATGACAACAAGATTTCTAACAGAAGATTGAGGAAAAAGGGGCGACGGAACTGAAAACTCAATAAAGTTCTTTTGTCCAAACAACATAACTTGAGTTTTGATTCAAGTAAAGAAAATTTTGGTTCATCCATGATCTAACTTCTGTTAAGCAAACTGTTAAAGTCTTTAAGGACTTTGGTCACAAAATGTTTCTTGCTTATTTTTTTGTGCAAATTTTTCCCTCTAATTGTCAACCTTAGCAGTTGGTGTCTTTCAACCTGTGAACTCTGGAATTGACAGATGGCTCTTTGAGCACGAGTTGTCTGTTCTCCATGGATACAAGATCAACTATAACAAACTTGTTCAAAGAATACAAAGCATAATAAGGATACACTGTTAGATAATGTGCAACGAATCTCTGAGGATTTGAAACTGATCTCGGTTTCAAGGGGCTCAAAGGGCTGTGGGCTCTGAAAGAATCTGAGGAATCCCTTCAGATTATTTCAATGTTGTAAGAAATTCTTGTTCATTTTTCTTGAACCATGCTAAAGGTAATCAGGTGATTAAGCAGCACTGAAAATCACACAATGACATCCTTAAAGAATGAGAGGTGAATGAGAATATGATGATGAATACTTTACCTGGACCGGTCAGCAGACGAGACATTCGGCAGGTGTAAGCTACATACTGTTCACACCTTTCTGCTCTGCTGGTGACTGACAATACCTGACACACAAACGCACAGTTGATGATTTAAGTTTTATAACTTAAATCATAAGTAGAGTTAATATTTCAGAACAATATGTATGAAATATGAAATATTTATAATATTAAATATGGAAAATTAACACTCTCATTAAATATTTACAATGTTCACATATTGATGTCCAAGCATATTGTTGAATGATTCCTATTACAAATAAAAATTGGTTTATTTTCAGTTAAAGAACATAAGTTTCAACTCGTTCCACATCACTGCATACTAGCAGGTGTCCTAATTTATTCCTCACCCAAAACAAAGTTGTTATATTTTACGGAGTCCCCTAGAAGACATGAGGATTTTTCTTTATTTTGCTTTTTCTTCCAAAAGGTTTAGCGTTCTCTCTCAGTAACGTACCGATCTGTTCATGTGGCATAATTGAATACCTTAAGCCTATCTTATGGTGGCCATCGTACTTTCTGCCTTAGTCATCATAAGGTTTTTGCATGTATGTTAATATCTTGTGAAATATCTGAATTTTTTTAGCTTTTTATTTAAGATAGAAATGCACCACAAGCCTAAAATGGAAACTTTCCATAAGAAGGGAAGAAATCAAAAATACATCCAAACTATTTGGACTATTTCTGTGTTGTTGACTGTCATCATTGTGTTGAAGTGCTGTTTTAATATGCAGTTCAATCTCAACCTTACACAAACAGACGTAAACATGCAGTGAATAAATCAATTTTCAATCAGTTTTTTTGCATCAAAAATAATAAACTCATTTTAACTGAGGCTTTATATATCTGACATTTTAAATTGACATTTGTGACTGTTTACAAAATAGATAAGTAAATATTCCAGTAAGCATATTGCAAGGATATACAAAAGAAAACTTTTTCCACGTTCGTAATATTCTGCAAATCGATCTTCAGTTATTGTTTATTTGCATTACTTGAATATTTGAGTTGTTAAAAAGGTTATTACATAGCATACATACAAATGACCAAATATGTACATAAAAACAGGTGGGAAGTCGGATATTTTTCAAATAGTTGTCTGATTATTTTTATATTATTGTTGACCTTAAGCAACTGAGAATTATTTTAGTAATTGATGATTCTTAATATCAATTAATCAGAAAATAACTGGCCCATGCTGCAGCTTTACTTAACTACTTAAGCCTTCTTTATAGATTATTTAAATATTAGAAATTTGAAAAATTTAATTATTTGCATAAATGCAAAAAACAATTTATTTTTCAAATAAACATTGTACTGCCTAACAATAACAGCATTTCTTTAGTGAATACTTCATTTGTAGCTATGGATGCATCTGCATTTAATAATAATCCTAGCATCACCATATGAAAAGCTCTGTATTTTCTGCTTGACTTAACATCATTACAGTGTAGGTCCGGTCTACGCTGTAATGTGTAGGCCACATTGCAACATTGGGATTATCCAATTAATGATTGGATAGCAAGAGTGCTTAATAGTAATTTTTTATTATATTTTTAACAGAAAAACCAGGTGAAGCTAAAACTGCCACTTGTAGAGTTTAAGGTAGAACAGATTTAATGAAAAGGAAGGCTCATATTAAATTAAAAATGTATATATTTTCTGTTTAGGTTTGGCTTAACTGTATACTCCAGTTAACAATTACTTGATTACTAAATTCAATAATCGATTCATCCCAATTAATCCAATTTATTGTTTTAGTCCTACTTCCCATTTTCACAAATGTAACTTCTAATCACATTCGTTTACAATGTCCCATTTTAAGTGTATTAATAAAACACAAATACAGCCACCTATGTTGAAAAAACTTCACCAGTTAAAGGTCTTTAACAGACAGTACAGTGAGATTACTTAAAGTAAGACTAGTCTAAAAAGTCATTTAAATTTTTGCAGCAATTATATACCTGTTCATCAGTGACATTGTAAGTAATTGGAAGTACTGATTTTCCATCCTCATCTGCAACAGAGACTGACGTCTGAGGAGACAGGTTGTTCCTTAGAGTGGTCCAAACCATTGTGTCTAAAATATTACACAAAAAGCTCAATTATTTTTATGCATAACAACTCATCTGGAAAACAAACCAAAGATATGATAGATTTAATAAACATAAAAGAAAAGACAAAAATGAAAAGAAATCCATCATTGATTTACAAACATACATAGAAACACATTATGTGGAGACAAAGAACTAAATGGGGATTAAAATGCATAGGTAAGCTTGTTACATTGTGCACAGCTAAACAAGTTACAGTGATCCGTCGCCATAACGCGGTTCACCTTTCACGGTCTCGCTGCTTCGCGGAATATTTTTGTGCAGTTTTTTCACAGTTCATTGTGTTCTGCGTCCTGATTGGCTAAACAGTCTCTGTGGTTTTTCTCTACCTGTGTGCCAATAATGTCACAGTATTTAAATATAAGTAATAGAGCTTGGCCATTCAGGAGATGAAAACTGAAACTCTGAATGCCTGCTGGAAAAAACTGGCCAGAATGAGCGTAAAACCCGACCCGAGGCTCACTTGACGAGTCATCGCTCTGCCGTAGATACAGCTGTGACTCTGGCGGTTGGAGGTTGGAGGAGATGCTTTAATGACATGACTCCGGATCACATTAAGGCCCGATTGATGAACATGCGCATTACGCTGTGTAGTAATCGTAAAAAATAAAGGTAACTCTACTTTGTGGATTTCACTTATCGCTGGTTATTTTTGGAACGCAACCCCTGTGAAAAATGAGTCATCACTGTATATGAGAGCGTTAACTTGTGCTCTGATTATTCTACTACTAACTCTGTACTAATTCTGATTATTCTAACTTAAACATCTCACCTGTCATGTCACAGTGTACTCTGAAGGGGGATAGAGAGCCACTACCATCAGGGTCAATCCAGAAGTTGCCTGAGCTCTTCCCCTGATGCTTATACTCCTCACAGGACTGCTGATACAGTGCTAGAGAGAAGATGCAACACACAGAATGGAGAAGAATATCACCACACATATGTGGTTCATAAAGCTAAGTGGTCAAGGTTTGCAGGTCAACCTTTTCATGAGAATGTATAGATTATCCTGAGTCTACATGTTCTCATCCCAAGCAGATTTAACTTTTTGATTTAATTGTGTCCAATATTTGACCAAGGAGAAACATTCAAAACCAAAGGTTTATAATTCTAAATAATCTTAAGTAGAGTAAGTAGTGTAGTGTAGAGTTTTATCACATCCAAAAAGTTCAAATCACTTTAAACTAGAATCAGTCATTTACAGATTAATACACACACTCAAACACTAATAGCAGTGAGTTACATTGTAACCACAGCTGCCCTGGGCAGTCTGTCAGAGGGGAGGCTGCCATTCAATCACAGCACCAGAACTTTCAGCTTGTAATTCACTCTGTTATTTAAACTCATGTGGTTGTAATCATAATGAAAATTTGTTCTCTACTGCATTCGCTTTGCATCACAAACGTTATTCTAGACACACATCAGTTCCACTTGTCTTTTCATTCCACTCCATAACACATGAAGGGCCACATGAAGGGCCATGTGTTATTTTCTTATCCATAAGAAAATGCAAAAGGAGTGTCAATTTTGAAGAAAAAAACATCAGCCATTTTAGTTGGTCTCCCAGTGTCCGACAACCTGGACTTCCATCCACAGGACAGGAACCACACAATTTCCCCACTGTCAACATAAACTATCTGATTTCCTGTTCTCCTGATAGAATTCTGTATGTGGGCACAAATACTTGAATCCAACATAACAGCACTCAATTCTATTCTGTTTTAAGTAAATAAATGTAAATAAACTTTACATTTTTATTTACAATTTTTTATTTACATTTATTTACTTTAAAAACAGATCAACTGCACCAATGTGCTGTGCAGTATTCATAAAGCACAGATAAAACAGAATAGAATTGTAAAGTAAAGTCCTCCAAGTCTTTGAGGTTAGAAAGCACCTCAAGCTTTACTATTTCTTATATTACAATCCAAAGAAACATGATGAATTGACAATATTTTAACCTAGATATGCCACAGGTATGAATAGTTTTGGCCCTTTGTGTTGAGCAGCTTGAAGTAGTTCTGCTTTTCAAAAACTCCTAAATAAACCCTGATTTTGTGTATTAAAGCCTCTAACTAAATGTATTTTTTGTCATGTCCAGTGTAGTCCAATCCTACATTCTGTATAAGGCGTCTCTTAACAGAGTTACAATTCACTAAATATTTTAAATACAGTTCTAGGTGATCTGTGTGTGAACTTACATGTATGGCATGTTGCTCCAGAGTAGCCAGTACCACTGCAATTGCAGCTGAATGTATCCCATGTCTGGGAGCATTTCCCTCCATGCTCACAGTGGTTGGGAACACACCTATCCTCAAACATGGCAGTAGGAAAATAATGTGAAGTCAGCAAGAACTCTGCTCTTTCCAAATCATGAGAGGAGCTGCAGAATCACATCACTCTAACCAAGTTTTAAACCTAAAGCCTCAAATGTTTATTTCCTGGTGATCAGGTACTCACTACAAATTTCCCAAATTTGTGTTTTTACAGTATTTCTCAGAAATATACCTGTCTATAATTGCACACATATCCAGGCTAACATTTTCGAAGGTTCCAATGTGACCCTCCTCCACAGCCCGCAGGTCCACTAGGTGGTCATCTATGTGGATCATCTGAATGCAGCCCTGGAAAGAGCGCTGTAATGACCAAATGCTAGTGTGTGGGAAGTAGCCTGAAGATGATGAAAAAAAGAGAAACACCATCAGTAGTAAACTTTGTACATTTTTAAATAGAAAACATATTAACCAACAAACAGCTTTGTGGACCTTTTAGTAGAAATATGCAACATAGAGCTGAAAGCAACCCACCAAAATATATCATTGAGAACATTCCTATTGGTCTTGAAAGTGTAGCTCTATTACAAGAGTCTGAGTCAATCCTGCTGAAATTTCAATCAGGCTTGAAGTTTGATAGCTTTGATCCAGCATCCAGTTATCAAACCACTTTCAGCAGAATCAAAAACAACTTTCACTTGCATAACATTTTCTACAATGTACCCACCACTGACAGGTGGGGAGAAAATAATGATATTCTAAAACACTGAAGTATCCTTAAGAATGATATGAGTTATATTTCCCCGCAATTTAGGAGAGAGATTCAAACACTAAAAATATATTAAATACTAAAATATATTAAATACTAATTGTGGCTTGTAACTGAACCTCAAAGTGTCACGATCCGTGTTTTCGGTGTTTATTTTTGAGTTTTCTCTGTGTTACCCTGTTCTCTGTGAGTCCTGTCTCTGCGTCTTCCCCGTTGATTGTTTCCCAGGCGTGTCTCATTCCCTTGATTACTCCGTGTGTATTTAAACCCACCTGTTGTCTCTGTCTCTCGTCAGATCTTCGTCATGTGTACCTGTTTCCCAGTGCCGTCAGTTGTTCCTCCGTTGCCCTGTTCCTCAGATTATTTTCATTAAATTCATCATTTTCACCTACCTCCTGGGGTCCGCCTGCGTTCCTCCTCACCACCTCAACCCCACACTTTATGACAGAAGGATCTGACCACAACCGGTGAGGATTGCAACATCATCATGGGCCCAGAGACTTGGAGTGAGTACACTGATGACGACTACCGCCGCCTCCTCCAGCAATACAAGGATCGCCCAACCATGTTGGAACCTATTCTTGGACTTTATGAAATTTTCTTACAAGACAAACACACCTCCAACCCTTCTCCAACTGTTCCAGTCTCTCCGTTATTTCCCACGCCAGTCACAGGTCCTCCTGTGTCTGCTCCAGCTCAATATGTCCACTCCACACCCACTGCTCTGACATTCACCTCAGCTCCTCCTGCTTCAGTTGTCGTCCCTGTTGGTGCACCAGCCGCTCTGTCTCCCGCTTCCACTGCTGCCACAGTCACTGGCCTCAGTTCCCTCAGTGCTTCCCTTGAGGCTCCAGACAATCCTCAGTTTCCCTCAGCGCTGCCTTTGAGGCTCTTAGAGCTTCCTTGAGGTTCCCTTCTGCCCTGCCCAAGACTCTGCCTTCCTGTGCTCCTCCAGAGTCTGCTCCTCCAGAGCCTGCTCCACCCGNGGTCCTCCAGAGCCTGCTGCGTCCGGCCGTTGTGCCGGTCCTCCAGAGCCTGCTCCGTCCGGCCGTCCAGCCGATTCTCCAGAGCCTGCTCTGTCCGTCCGTCCTCTCGGTCCTCCAGAGCCTGCCACCGTTGCGGTCCCGACTCCTCTCGGTCCTCCAGAGCCTGCTGCCGTTGCAGTCCCGACTCCTCTCGGTCCTCCAGAGCCTGTTGCGGTTGCAGTCCCGACTCCTCCCAAGTCTCTGTCCCCGGAGTCTGCAGCTGGTCCTCTGTCCGAGCTTCCTGTTGGCCGGCCCCTCTACCAGTCTTCCAGGGTCTCCAGCCGGCCCTATGGGCCCGAGCGTTGCTTTCTGCGCTGGCGGCTGAGACCGCCTCCACGTCTGCGGCTCCTGCGCCGGTGGCTGAGACCACCTCCACGTCTGTGCTTCATGCACCGGCGGCTGAGACCGCCTCCACGTCTGCGCTTCCTGCGCCACCGGGACTCCACTTCCTGCGCCGGCGACGCAGCCCACCGCGGCCCAAGCTCC
>CAEGAF010044443.1:0-98730 GCA_903067075.1 Micropoecilia bifurca | reverse complement strand
AGGAGGTGTGGCGGAGAGGTGGAGAGGAGGCGAGGAGAGAGAGAGAGAGAGAGAGACAGACAGAGAGAGACAGAGAGAAAGTGGGGAGAGGGGTTTTAAAGAAGAGGAGTGGATGTATTTTTTATTCTTTTATTAAGCATAAATATTAAGCATTTATTAGGCATTAAGCAACTTGTTTGTTGTTTCCGTGGCTGAGCTCTTTTCTAAATGCTATTATCCGTCAACGGAGGTCACGCTGCGAATCTCTGAACTTCATCAACTATAAAGCACATAAAGTTGTTTATTCAGAAGCATCTCAGCATGAGTTATGGAAGTGAAAATACTGTCTGCACACTTGCAGACGCACTTTGACTCCTACTGCCTTTTTTTTTTACCTCAAATGACTATCTATATCTATATATAGATATCTATATCTATAGATATCTATATATAGATATATAATATAGATATATATACATAAATTATACTTTTCGAAATAACAATTATTTCGAAACATTGTTTCAAAATAACAATTTAAAGTTCGAAATAACTTTTATCTCATAAAAGTCTCATAAAAGTATTTTATTTAAAACTTATGCGGCGCCTTTTCACCCATGGAACTTTGCATCCCTATCCTTTACACACACACACACACACACACACACACACACACACACACACACACACACACACACACACACACACACACACACGCAAACAAACACCCTCACACTCCCGGTGACGTCAGGTTGGAGTTTAGCGTAGAAAGCCAAGTGGATGGAGGAAGCGGAGCTCTCCACCCTCCAGCCTCCCCCTGACACTTCTCATAAATATTACTGACGCTTATTCGAGAGGAACTCGCAGCACAAAGTCACCTCGCGTCCCGATGTGTTTAACACATTTTCACCTCTGATTTTAGCCCAAAATTCGCCCTTTTTTTTTTCATTAAATCCCTTTCTCTAGCGGCTCCAACGCCCCGTCGGATCCTCCGCAGGCGGTGGTTTCTTTCCTTTGCACAAATCCAACTTTACGCGCCTGGTTGTTGCGCACCGACCTGCCCGAGCAGCGCTGCTCGCTGCTGCCTGTCACGGATACCCGGGTTGCGTCTCTCCTGCGTGCCGGAGCTGCAGTCCGGCTGTGATGAAGGCAAAGGGAGCCGAGATCAAGCTCGGGCGCTGAGTTTTCATTTGGAGATCTCAAACGAAGCCTGCGACTCTGACAAGTTGGTAACCGGACTTTTTATCCGCTGAAGAGCGAAACACTCCGCTTCTACTTCAACAGTTTTCTTGTTTTGTTCCTAAAGTAAAATATATATTTAAAAAAAGGGGGTTGGGGGGACATTTTCTTTGAGAGACTGTAGAAAGACCTGAACATTCACGATGAGCAAACCCGCCGGTTCAACAAGTGGCTGTTTGGATATTCTGAACGTCAAATCAAGTAAGTTTCTCTCATCCATTTCTCGATGTTCCTCAACTATATTCAGCCGTCTAAGCAAGGCCTTCCTCTGACTTGATTTAAAAAAAAAATGAAAATAAGCAATAAACTTTTTTGCACGTATAATTTACAGCTTTTACGCAATTATTTAGTCTTTTTCATATACTTATGTGGGATCTAATTTATTTAGATGCGTAGTCACACGCAATGTGTCTTCCTGTTTTTCGTAAGGAATAGACGAAGATAGAAATAATTAAAAGGATGATGCACCACACTCGATGCCACTTGTTGCCTGTTTCATGTAAGTTCTTCCGAAGTAAAAAAATAAAATAAAATTAAATAAAATAAAATAAAATAAAACGCAACAAACTAAGGCAACTTTATTCTTGCTAAGTGTTTAATTTTGATTTTAAAAAATCCTCTGACTTAACTTTGCTTTAATTATTTTCTTATATGCTCTAATTTATACATTTAAAATGTCCTAAAATGACTTTAATATTTTGCAGTTACTTAACCTTACATATTGTGATTGTATTAGAGCGGTATATTTACGGTTCTTTGTCTCATTTTTTGCGATTTGGAACTTTTCTAAACATCTCTCAGAATCTGCACAAGGCCCAAAAAAGGTGCAAATATTAAACGTCTGAACTTTAGAAACACCAAATGAAATATATTTCCTCAACAAATTTTTAACAAATTTCTGTCAAATTGACATGTAATGGCATTTCTTTTTATTTAGTTGTTTGTAGTTTCGTCACATCAAAATCTGTGATGCTAAGTTTTTGTTTCGGTGTTTCCCTTTTCCCTAAATGTTGTGATTAAAAACTTAGAAACTGTATTAGAAACTTAACTTTCTGCAGCAACGCAACATGTTTTTAAATTAGTGTTTAAATGTAATTTGGGATCGCTTCCTCCTCCCTGTACCAAATGTCATATTGTCCAGAAATACAGTCCCCTTTTTATTAGCAGCTCTCGGTCGTGATGGTGATTACGTTAATAAAATATGCCATATATTTTCAGGCAATTAATGCGCACAATGGACCCGCACTGGACCCCCACGGTGGGAAACTAAACCTTCTTTCCACAACAAAAAAATCGTCACCGATTCATTTAAATCGACAATCAAATTCCGCGGTTTCTTATTTGTCGTCGATTTTTAACGCTTTATCGACAATCAAATTCCGCGGTTTCTTATTTGTCGTCGATTTTTAACGCTTTATTATTATTATTATTATTATTATTATTATTATTATTATTATTATTATTATTATTATTAGTTTTTAAAAAGTCGTTTAAAAAAGTTGGGTTTAATAACATTTAATTAAATCCAAACGTTTAGTAAATTTTTCCTCCAATGCATGCAAAGAGAATAATATTTTTTATTAACATTTTTTCCTCTTAGACATTTTAAGAGTCCGTTGATAAGTAAGAACCAGACGCTAATTTGGTTCTTTTTTAAAAATATATATATATATATTAAAAGATAGACTTTTCTAACATTTAAAATCACATTCCTATATGCTGTAAGGTAAGTTTGTTGTATCCCATAGACCAATATTCCCCACGGCCTTCTGATTCTGAATAAACAGCCAATTGAAGTCGTATAACTCTCCCCTGAAGTCATTGTCTTCGCTGCCGAGTAGTTATTCCCATGCTACCCTTTTTGACGGGTCACTGGTGAATCAATGAGCAGGTGGCAAAACGTCAGTGTAATTACATAGTCGGCTTTTCCCTCCAGAACGAGAGGGGGGGGGGAGCTCCCTCATATGCATACAAATATAGTTCTTTTTCAACAGATTTGAATACAGAATCTTCACCAAAAAAAAAATCACTTTTTTTTTTTCATCTACACTGGGCTCGATTTACATACACTTCATTTGAGTTGGTGAAACGAGTTGGTGCGCATTATTCTCGCAGTGCAGTGTCACTCCCTAATCCTGGGGCCTATAGACCTGCGGGATAAAGCAGCTGTCGAGTCCCATTATGAAGTGGAGTTGGCAGCTTGTCGAGATCCAGGCAGTCAGACGAGGTTCAATGGGGGAAAATCATTAAGTTAACACTTTCCCCTAATGTCTCCATTGTGCGCCCTCGGGCTATTGTCTTAGGGAGCTCAGATATGACGCTTCCCACCGGACTTTATTCCCGAAATATGCTCCAGTGAATTCCCATGGTCATGGCTGGGTGAAGTAAAGGGCCGTGCGTCCATGTTTGCCCGAAAAATAAATCTTTCGCTCCACAATTTATCTGTTGCTCCAGAGTCATTTGCAAAGTTAATGTCAACGCAGATTGTGCAAGTCTGAATCATATTACTGTATAAAACTCAAAAGCGTGGATAAACCACCACGATTTGCCACCGTATCTCATTCATTTACTTCGGTCTTGACTGAATGTTGATTTTTGAATGCTGCCCAACTGACATTCTGGCATCTCCAAGGTCGGATTCTGGACATCCCGTGCAAAGTGTGCGGCGATCGCAGCTCAGGAAAACACTACGGTGTTTACGCATGCGACGGCTGCTCGGGATTCTTCAAGAGGAGCATCCGGAGGAACCGAACCTATGTGTGCAAATCGGGCTCACAGGTGAGGAGGGGATTTGACGGGAAGCTCTCAGAATCGTTTTTGTTGCTAATTTCAAACAGTGTGTGCAATTCAAACTATTTGAATAGGTGATTGGATTTGTTTTTTTATATGCAAGAAAGAAAAATACGAACTCGCAGCTGCGGTTGTGCATATTTTTCTATTGCAATAAGTTGTTATGCAACTTTTTCTGCAAACATGAGTACTGATGTACATGAATGCTGGCGACTTTTAGAAAAAAAATAAACGTTTTATCTTTACGCACGGAATGCGTATTTTACGCACGGAGCTTTCTGTGTCTCGCTCCCCCCTTTTTTTCTTTCTTTTTTTCTTTTTGGTCGCTGTGTTAAATCTTCCTTGATGAGCCTAATTGTGTCATGCCTGCACCATTAAGTACTGGCCTAAACACAGCGCAGCTCTAATATATCAGGTGTAATCCAATCTAATGTGATGATTCCCCAGTCGAGGATTTAAGGCGGCAGAGGGCGGGATCGAGTACTTATCCATGTGGGATGAGGCCGCACTAGAGCCGCAGGGGAGCCGGGTCCATAACTGCAAGATAATAGCGCGATCTTTTACCTGGAGATTTGCCTCCCAGGAGGATAATAGCAGAAGGATTTCGTTTTAACCCTCTTTTTTTCTTCTTCTTCTTCTTCTTGTTTTCTTCCTCTCCCCCCCCACCCCCCGCCCCCCTTCCGCCCCTCTTTTCCTTGTTGTCTCTGTGCAGGGCGGCTGTCCGGTTGACAAAACTCACAGGAACCAATGCCGAGCGTGTCGTTTGAAAAAGTGTCTGGAAGTGAACATGAATAAAGACGGTAAATGGGCTTGATTTAATTATGGCTCTGACTATAGGCGCGCCATGCTGTGGCGTTTGGTTCCGAGGTGGAAAAGTTTATTAAGGCTGTTAATGAAAGCTGCAAAGAAGCTGATAATTACCTATTTGCTTGTTTTGAAGGAAACGTTGGCTGCGGCGTGGTGCAGCTTTCAATATAAGTTAATTGCTTGGACTTGTTTGTTGCACTGGCGCCTCCGATGGGGGGATGAAGGGAGGCTGTGCCCCTCCCCGCACATTTGTATTTGACAGTCTTGCGAATGTATATTATTAATGCAAATCTAAGATTTTATTTATGCACGTAGGTGCAAAGTTTGTTTGCTCTCGAACTTTGCTAACTTTGAAGTCTTTTTTCAGAACAGCTTTTTTTTTAGATTTCAACATTTCAAATGGCATAAAATAAAACAAAATCTAATGTTTAAAGTTTGGTAAATGTACTGGTGTCAAATCAGCATGGAAAATTTCAATATTGCATCTTCGTTAATATTTTTAGCGACCGTTTAATCTTTTTCTGCTGCTTGTGCCTGAACTGGCCTCCCGCTTCTATTCACACTGCAACTGTTTGCAAATAAAACTAAACAAATTATTGCTCACCTACATGCAAACCTGGAGCTGCCTCTCTGAATCCCCCTAATTCGCATCGACACTCTGCTGATGGGCTCTGTTGGGTCCTGGGCATTAACAGGAAGTGGTAACCCACATAAAATTCTGCTTAAAGCCACATTGACTCCAAAGTGGAACTTGATTATTTGTTTTGTTTTAGTTTTTAACTTTACACCTATGTAAAAAGAAAGAAAAAAAGCCACTTTTTTTTACAGGTACTCTCAATGAATGCAGATTAGATTTCCTTAAAAGAAGGCGGTTCGCTCTTTCAGAAACCATTCCTTGAACTCCGGTGTGTCCGCTGTCCCACTTTTGCAGCCGTCCAGCATGAAAGGGGGCCCCGGACGTCCACCATCCGCAAACAAGTCGCCCTTTATTTCCGGGGCCACAAAGAGGTGAACGGTTCCTCGACCCACTTCCCGGGGTCTTCGCTGCCCGGGCCTCCCTTCTTCACCACCGTCACGCAGCTGGAGCCCCACAACCTGGAGATGAGCTCAGTGGCAACCACGCCAGAAAGACAGGCGATCGTGGGTTTAGCACAGCCCACTCCCAAGGTACGATGTTCGTTCTGAAATGTACTCTAGAATATTATTTATGTTTTATTATTTACTAAAAGTGCTTCAAATGAGCTTTTTTTTTTTTTCTCCTACGGAGGTTAGAAGCTGAAATTCTTGTCCCGATTTAACATCCTGTAAGAAGCACAAATCCGCCAATTAGATTTTTCTCTCCCAGTCCAGCACAAGAAACACTTAATGATTATAAAATCACGTGCCGCAGCTTGGAATTTGATCTTTGCAGCTCGCTGTTCTCTAAACTGTGATTCACTAAGACTTTTGACACGTGTTGGCTTTTTCTTTTATTATTTTTTTATGTCTCTCGTCCTGCAGTATCCCCATGAGGTCAGCGGCACCCCTATGTATTTATACGAGGTGGCCACAGAGTCCGTGTGCGAGTCCGCAGCGCGCCTCCTTTTCATGAGCATCAAGTGGGCCAAAAGCGTCCCCGCTTTCTCCACCCTGCCTTTATCTGATCAGGTAAACTTTAAATGAATCACCTGCACCGAATTGTGTCTCTATAAACCCAAAATCTAAGTAAGAACACGTGAAAAGATTAAGCATTTAACGTTTGCAGGGGTTTTCATACCTACATCCCTGCATTTTTAATATTATAGATCTATTTGGCTATATAATTCAACACCTCATAATTTATGCCTTTAGAATGAATCTGTTGTTTATTTTTTGCAATATTACCAAAACAATAAATAATGGAAGAACTAAGTTAGTAAGGCAGCAACTAAAGGCTGTAAGAATCACAGTTTGTCTTATTAAGTTGAAGAAAGCAACCAATGAGCAAACACTCTAACAGAGAGGAACAAACAGCACAAAGTCACATGTATATACTAGACACAGAAGCAAAAATACTAAATTATTAAACAAGTCTTTTATTATTATTATTATTATTATTTATTTATTTTTTTAAAGCTAAAAGATAATTGACACCATTCAATGTACTGTACCAGATAATGCCAAAAAAGGATAATATGGTGAAAATACTCAAATTGACTACATTTCACAGTACTGTGTGTGTATTAAGGCTGTGTAAAGTAGCTGATGGCTGCTGTTGAGCCCTCACTCAGGTGTTTTACGGTGGTGAAGTTCCTGCAGTTAATCTCTTCAGTGTCTGTGGGCTGACATTATGCTCTGCCGATTCACACATCATTTGTTCTCATTTATTTATTAATGTACTTCTATTATATCACAGTGCCTCAGCTACATGATTAAGCTCAGAAAGTGTTTTGAAGCCATAATGACGTAACAAAAATGTAATTGAATGAATCCGGTGCGTTAGAGAAACAGCAACAGTCAAAAGCTTTTTTTTTAGGCAAAAAAAATAGAAGCACAATCTAATAAAAATATGGTAACACTTTATTTGAAGGGGGGTGAATAAGACTGGCATGACACTGTCATAAACACGACATAACACCTGTCATGAACATGAATAAGCCTTCATGAATATTTGTGACTGTTGTCATAAAGCGTCATTCATAAAGGTAAATGATGACACTTTTAATACATAGTTGATGTTTTTCAAAATGTCTGTTATGACAACTTGACATTAACCAATAAATCATTCCTGTTTAAACTTTAACTTTAATTACATAGTTGCCTAATTTTTAAAGTGCAATCAGTAATACTTTTATAACAAATTTATATCAGTAATGATTTATTGGTTAATGTCAAGTTGTCATAACAAAGACATTTTGAATAATGTCAACTTAGTATTAAAAGTGTCATCATTTACCGAATGACGCTTTATGTCAACAGTCATAAATATTCATGAAGGATTATTCATGTGCATGACAGGTGTTTATGACAATGTCATGTCAGTCTTATTCACCCCCCTTCAAATAAAGTGTTACCAAAAATATTATAAATTGACAGATATTCATGCTGGCTTAAACCAAACAATCATTTTCCAGCTGATCCTGCTGGAGGATGCCTGGAGGGAGCTGTTTGTTCTGGGTATCGCTCAGTGGGCAATTCCTGTGGACTCCACGACTCTCCTTGCTGTCTCTGGTACGTAAAATCCTAAAATCCTTCTATGAGCAGACAGTGTGTGACTGCTTGGTGCTGCATTCTTTTCCCACATGGGGACACACTTTTCTCTCATTTCCATCAACAGGGATGAACACAGAAAACACAGAATCTCAGCGGATGAACAAGATCATGTCTGAGATCCAGGCACTTCAGGAGGTGGTGACCAGATTCCGACAGATGCGCCTCGACGCGACGGAGTTTGCGTGTTTAAAATGCATCGTGACGTTCAAAGCAGGTGTGTAGTTGCAAGCTTCCTTAAAAAAAACCAAAAGAAACATCCTACAAGTTGCTACCTGAAACTATCAGACAAAGTCAAAGGGGATTGTTGAATCTTGAGCGACCTCAGCTTAATCCGTTGCATGAACCTAAACAGACTATGTTTTACAGTTCCTACCCAAGGCAGTACTGAATTAAGGAGTTTCCGCAATGCCAGCGCCATCGCTGCACTACAAGATGAAGCACAGCTCACACTCAACAGCTACATCCACACCAGGTATGTGAAAAAGAGACAGGCATTACCCTGCAAAAGTATTTCCTTCTGATGGATGGTGATATTTGTGGAAAATTATGTAAAGTCAAACACGCCGATTTCAAACTAATGACAAGAAAAATAGATCTAAAAATGATTACTTTTAGACTTTTAGTGTCATTCTATTTTGTCAATCCAATGCAATTATTTTAAAACAAAACTGGAAAACTGCTTAAAAATTCATTTGTGATCATATCTATTTTTAAAAACCTTAGTTTGCTCTCCATCATTTTTAGCATAGGTTGTTGAGAGCCATTGCTGAGCGTCCAGAGAGTCAGTTGTGGCTCTGATGCCGCAGGCTGCAGACCCCTGAAACAGAAACTCAGCCTCCGTTCATTTGGATGGAGAACCTGCATAAAATAAAACAAAATAAAATACAGTATCTCTTCATATTTTGATTCATTATTCTAAAACATAAGTATATGCTGACCTCAACAATTCCCTTGGCAGCCTCAACCCGTTTTATTTTAATGTGGATCGGTGTGTATTTAGATCAATCCAGCTTCCCTGCTTTTTTCTGAAGGGCATGATTCCTCAGTATGATGCCCCCACCACCAAATTTCCCCAGTGTGGTTGATGTGTTCAGGATAATTTGCAGTAGTATTATTCCCATGACAACAGCATTTTGTGTGTTAACCTAAATGATTTAATTTGACCACAACGCCTTCATCCACATACGCCTTTCTCCCCTTGTTATCTTGTAGCAAACTGCAGGTGGAATTTTGATAGCCAGACTTGTACTCCACCCATTTGTAGAGTACAAGAATATTATTTCTTCTTGTTCTACTTTTCCACAAGCTATAAATACAGCCTGTGGTGTTCTGCCTTCACAGAGCCCCACAGGTTAGAATCTAATCCATCCAAGCCTGTCTGTCATTACTTGCATTATGCAGACTTAACTTCAACCTGCTGGATCTTGGTCTGAACAGGTTGTTCTTTCTTAGTGTTATACTAAACAGAACATGTATAAAAGGTGGTTTAAGAACCTTTTTCTCTGTTTCAGGTACCCAACTCAGCCCTGTCGCTTCGGGAAGCTACTGCTGCTCCTCCCGGCACTCCGCTCCGTCAGCCCCTCCACCATAGAGGAAGTGTTCTTCAAAAAGACCATCGGGAACGTTCCCATCACAAGGCTTCTGTCCGACATGTACAAATCAAGTGATATATGAACTATCTGACTGTCCAGAGGCGTGGAAAAGGACTAAGACATCCCCCAGGTCTGGACAGAAGGTCAACTCAACGTAGGTGCAGCAGACGAAGGGTTGAAGTTTTCACGGAGCACAAAGTCTTTCTAGGCCTGTAGGCTCCACATTGAAGTAAAGACTCCCAACACAGCCGGATTGCCTATTAACAGTTGCACTAGTTAAGGATTAGGCTCAGAAAATTGCAGTTCACAGTATTTAAATGTCGCCTAAGACTCTAAAAGAGCACCTGCCAAGTCCATTTTTAAACAGAAATGCTGTACATTAACGATGTCTTTCGAGTGTCTTTGAGACCAATGAGCTTGATGACCAATTTAATCTTGTAATTGCTGTGTTCAGTCCCAGTGGAGGAAACCAAAAAGATGCCCCAGCAGTGAGAACCCCCCTCTCCCCCATAGTCGCTGTTCCGCAATCCAGTGCTGAAACCAAATGCACAAAAAAGGGGGAAACGACGAAGAAAATAGACTTTGACGTGAAAACTGTTGCTGTAAAATTATACGAGGAAGTCATTTCAGAGGCTGCTGTCCCATCCGTCGGTGTGTCTTGTTTTCAGACGCAGCAGCATTTCAAAAATGTCTTTAGGTTGACTTTGTGACGACAGACACTAACATTGGATAAAATAATATTCAGCACTTGGAAATGTTCTTTTGTGGCCTGTGTCCTTGAGTTTGCTGTAAATATCCTGAGTTATAACTATTTAGAGTTGTAACAAAGAGAATAAAAGAGGTGAAGACTGAACTCAGCTGGTTTCATACATCAGATACCAGGAAACAGCAGCAGTTGAAGCTTTGTCTTCTTGGTGCTCCTACACATGATTATATTGACCCTTCAAATGTCCAAGATACAAAACATACAACTAACAATGCGTGACATATCCATTTAATGACATGTTGTCACAATTCAGTATCCTTTATACTGCTAGACACACCAACAGCCTTTGATCAACTTTCATGACCTGTTCTGAATATTTATGCAAAAACAATCTTCTGGAGTTAACAAGAGCAGATAAATTTGAATTGAAAGCAAAATTTCTCTAATACAAGAGTAAAACAGGCCCAAATGTGTGTAAGCTGCTTCACTAATGTTTGTGAAAAAAAAAAATCCCTCAACAATTTGTAGGAAAACCACATGGTGTCTGGCATTATTCATTTAAACTAGTTTCCTGTCTAAAATAGGAATGGGTTAAAGGTTTGGGAATGTTCCAGGAGCTTATTTTAATTTGCAATGTCCTGTTCAAAGCAAGTTTCAATGTGTGTGTCTCAGATGATTCCCCCTGCTGGAACGCCCAACTGTGTCGTAGTTTTAGTCACCCGACACAAACAGTTCAGAGGACATTCATGAACAAGACGGAAGTTCATGTTTCGATAGAGAAACTTTGAGGCGTAGGCAAAATTTGTAGCTGCTCAAAGGGAAAGCCAAAGGTTTTCTGGTGAAATGAAACAAAACCAGTGTTTGGTGAAGAAATGGTGAGGCTTTCAGGGCAAATTACGCTGTGGGAACTTTCAGGCATGGCTATGGTGGCATCATGCGGAGTACTTTGTTCAATATCAGTGGTACTGATGTATTTCACTGGGAGAAATAACGAACATAGAGAACAAATGATCATAATTCTTCAATTTCAAAACTTGGGTTTAGAAATGTAGCAAATGTTTTTCTTTTTTAATAGAGAAAAGATTTAACATTAAGCTTCTGGAAAGTCTGAGATCTAAGTCTTATTGATATTTTAAACACTAGGAAACAAACTCATATTTAAAAGAAATATGAAACCAGAATTATTAAATCATTGATGGCTGATCAAACCTTTTAGTTTTCCTGCAACTTGCCATAAGAGAATTAGACAACCATTATAAGTGGTGCATGTTTATTTTTGAGTCTGTGGGAAAAAATAATTGATAAGCCACAATGAATTCCTACAACATGCATGTAAGTGATATTTTAGAAGTTACTGAAATTTCATGTTTAAAGTTCCTACAAGTCTAAACCAAGTCAAAATGGTTCATAAGAATCAAACGTGCAACATGATGTTCACGGTGAGGATAAGTGCTCTATTATTGAGACTTTATTCCAGCCAAATTGGTAGAATTTATGAATTACATTATAAATATGTATCGATTTAACAGCTATTTTACCTGCACACTAAAATCATTTGACAATATAAAAAGCCTTGCAACAGCAGTGCGTCATTTGATCAGACAATTCAAACACTTCACACAAAATTTACCTCACCTACTCTAATAAAAACCTTTTGAACCACTTCTTAACAAAATTGTATCAAGATTCATTTATTAAACACTAAATACAATTCAACGGTAGGTGCAACTGCATGCAAGCATAACGTGGCTCCGACGACAAAATGCACTTTGGCGCTGAGACATTTCACCAGTTTTATTGGAAAACTTTTCAAAATAAACAAAAATGGCACAGCAGTATACAAATCTCAAAATGCATATTGCCAGTAGAAATACTGCAGTTCTCTCTCTGTGTAAACTGCATGCTAGAAAAAACATGGTGATCATCGGGTAGGTGCTGGTGGACACGATGCGCACAGACACACACATGCATCCTTTTTAAGACAACAACTAAGTGTGGCTTGAAAGTCGAGGTCCGTCGAATATGTGCGAGTGTGTGTGTGTGTTTGAGTGCTGGTTATAGAGAGCAATGTGCCAGTCGATGGGAGGATGGCGTGGGACATTACACAAGCGTTGCATACAAAGAAGTTTCATTCAAAAGTAACATATGAAGGAATATATTCAGGACAAGGCTAAATGATAAATATATAATATATTTTTGTTAGTGGCATCTTTAGACATGAAGGAAAAATATCCATGAATCACTTTAGACCACAGCTGTGTATAGAACATTCTTGACTTCATTTGGAAGGTCAAAACAGACATTAATCAGTGATTAGCAATTAAACTTACATAGGCAAGAAATAATATCTTAGACAATGTAGGAAAGAAGAAAGTGTCGCCAAAAAGTTTCTTGAGAGACATTTGGAGCAGTGAAGAGAGCTTTTGGTTGTAGGGTCAAGCAGAGCCATATTTTTTTTTCTCAGGCTTGTCTGATTTTGGATGGGGTGTAGTTCTTGTCCACAATCTCGTCCTGTAGAAACATGTGTAGGCAGCGTTCGTTCTGAGCTAGCGGGTGTCCGGCCACTCTGAAAAGAATCACACAAGAGCAAAGGCGATCGTTTTACTCCCACTGAGAGAAGGGCATAGTTATATGAAACTGAACTGGTCGAGAATGAAAATAATTAGGAATCATTTGAATGGCACTGATAAAAAGCTCGTTATTTGTGCATCGTTTGCAAAAAAAAAAAAATAAAAATAATAGCCAAAAATAGTCAGGAAAATCTATTTAAGGTGAAATAATGAGTTTGGTAGCTCAAAGCCAAGTAATTCACTGGAACTCGATACTCAGATACACTTTATGATTTGTGTAGATGATGCAAAATTTCAGCAAGAAAAGGAAAAAAGATGCATACACTGGGTGATACCATTTTTTTTTTCTTTTTTACAATGAACAGTATTTTACAAGCCGAACAGTTTTCTAGATACCTCTCATTAAAATCAAAAGATTATTTCCTACAGTGCATTCAGTTTATGTAAGCCAGAATCGATCAAATACTAAATCACTAATAGTTCATTTCTTGCCTCTTGTATCAGCTTTCACAGATTGGTCAAAGTAATTTCCACTTCAACACCGGTTACAAAATAAAGGTGCATCACAAATTACAGTATCATTGAAAAGGTAAACTAAAAGTAACTATTTCCATTTTAAAAAGTAATTAAAAAGTTGAGTCAAGTGTTCATTTTCTTTTTTTGATAATGGCTTATCGCAAATGTAATGCAAGTTATACATGTTTCAATAATTTTCATTGTATTGTGACATCCAAAGCTTCCAACCTCAGCTAAGGAGAAAGAGAACTTGACTAGAAGGGTAGGATTATCTAGCGCAACTTCTTTACCTGTTTCAAATCAAAGTCAGCAATTATTACAGCTGGTTTGCTATAAATTCTTGTTTTTAATGCCGTTTCCTTTTAAAGAGCCAATCTGACATCAGGTTTTCATGAAGGCCCGTTGAGATGACGCACAGCAGCATAACGAGAACGGACCAGTGCACCTGAGACCCTTAAATATGACATTCTTTAAAATGCTAAATCACTCGGAGCAGATCAACACGATAACATTGCTCAAATGGACGCATCTTAACCCCTGATGGGAAAACATTTGCAGAGAGATGAAACAGCGAAGAATGATTTTCAGGTCAAGTACTAGAGAAATGACTGGGAAGGAATAAAAAAAAAAAGGAAAAACCGATCTTGCCTGAACGGATTCTGCTTAGCGAATATGAAAACATCGGCCTAGAGGACAAGAGCCATAAGGTTGTTAAACGTAAAAGCCTTTTCAAACGGGAGATTCAAGCTCTTCTCTCTTACCTGAATTATGTTTAACTGGCGTAATCTAAAAGTGATCGTTCTCCTCTCTCCTCCCTCTTACTTGTTCCACGGCAACAATCATCTTTAGCATTTCAAAAGAATTACTCTTCACAATGCTCTCAATCACAGACTGAACAATGTTGGCCAGTAATGCGTCTGAACAATAATACGATCAACAGCAGTGCTTCATTTACAGGAAGCAAAGACGGGGGGATGGAGGGGTATAAATCCTAATTACCGAATCATCTTCCTCTACTTTAACATATTTGTGGTTTCCAATTTTCTCAACTGTCTTTACGCGCTTAATATTCCGACAGAAAACACTGGTGCATTTGCACATGAAACAAAGATAATGGCCAAGTCTGCCATCATGGCAAATGATTACAATCACACTGTAACTTTTATTGTTCGGCATCTGAAAAAGAGGACATACTGGATCAAAAATAAGCAGAGGTGTACACACCATCCCGGGGAACCACGCGCTGTAATTTGAGCTGCAATTAACATAAATTACACATCAACAACAAAACAAATGTGGAGGGAAAAAAATGGATGTTGTGGAGGTGCACGCGCGAGTCCTCTTTTGGTTTTCTTGTCCTTCGCAAGATAATTATAAGAGAATTAAGAAGGATAGTGGGAAAAAGGCCAACCTGTCTCCAAGGGTTCAGTTTGTTAACAATATGAAGAGAAGTGAAAAAGTTGCATGTAGTTATCACACAAAATGTTTCATTGTTCTGCAAAGTTCAAGTACCACCTCAGCTCAGGAAGGAGTTGCAAATAACTGCAGCTGCACAGAACAACTTGTGGAGACTAAATCATTTTAACTTCAAAGTAAGATTTAAAAAACAAAAAAAACAAAGGAAAGATGAAGACTTAAGAGATGTGGACAGACTTACTTGTTGAGAAACTGCTCCAGACCCTGCCTCCGCTCCTCGATGAAAGAGTCATCAAATATGCCATCGTCTCCTCTGAACGGAAGTTGCCTGAAAAGAGCTTTTCCTGGGAGAGGTGGTACGACCACCTCAAAAAAACAAACAAAAAAAAAACAGCCAGAGTTAAAACAGTTACACAAGCCTCCATCAGTTATTAAGTGCTTTACATTAATGAGTCCAAGACAGAGTGATCTGATTTAATAAGCTTATAAGAACCTTTCTCAGTCCTCAACTAAAGCCAAGTTCACAAAGTAGCTGATTGCGACCCAGTCTGTTTTTTTGTTTGTTTTTTTCCATAGTCTGTAAGGCCAAATTCTGACTTTTCACTCCCTGAAAAAAAAAATCATATTTGTGCCACTTTCAAAGGTGAAACCAAATCTGATACATATCCAATGTTTTTTCAAAGCGTCTGCAGTTTGAACGGTCATGTTGCATCTCATCCAACTTTTACGTCACTGACGTGAGAGGTTGAATAAGAAGCCAGATGCTTAAATTCAGATATTAACAATGGTTGAAATTCACATTCATGAAATTATGAAAGACGTTTGAGTCACTGTAGCGGATCAAGTCACAATCCCATCACTGCAATATGTGACGTCAACATTCTTCTTCCACACATGCGGGTCGCTTTGAAGTGGTGGCGTTTAATTATAAAATAATAATAAAAAAATCTAATTGCAGCACAAAGTTGAAATTTAGCATCAAGACCAAGTGTGTGAACCTAGCCTAAAACTTTTAATATCAAACCCACTCACAAGAGTTCAAAACCTCATTTTCTGTCTTATTCTACTCCACGTTAGGTATGATCAACATTACTGTCTGTTCGCTTTACGGCCTTAATGATGAACTTATATGGAAAGTTTACCTTGCTTTCTCTCTCCAGCTCCGCTCTGAGCCACTCAAAGTCGCTGTACCGCCTCCGCACACTGGACTCCTTTAGCTTGAAGATGGGAAGGTTGGTCTGAGGACAAACACAAGCAGAACGGTCACATTTTAAAACACTTATTCCGATACCCGTTTCCTTGGAATAAGTTCAGAATGTTAGTGGAAGGCTTCCTGATGTAGGAATTCAACTTTAAAAGTGGGACTTTTTTGCCAACTTAACCTCAAAATCCAATATGGCTACCCTAAAACTACACATATAAGGCTGCAATAGTAACATTTGTTTGGATCCTTATTAATGAGCAGTTGATGTGATGCTACATTATACATAATTCCTTAGTGGCTTGTTTAACTAACTGCAAAGATCTAGGTCATTTAGCGCAACTTTTTTACTTTCCATTTTGCAACTGGAATATCTTTAATTTGTAATCATTCACAGATTCAATTTTTAAAATAGGGAAAGATAAATGGGATGCAGCTTAGTCCGTAGTTATGAACATCCAGTAGCAGCAAGACACCCCTTATTGATTAAACTATAATTAGCCTAAATTAATTTAGGGTAAAAGCCACTAGCAAGGTAGGCCTGGGTAGAGAATACTAGACGAGACAAAAAGACAACAAAAATGTTGGGTTGAACTTTAGGGGGGGCAATGGCATGACTGGGACAAAAACGTGTCAGGGTAAGGACAAAAAGAAGTAGGGAAAAAAAAGAACAAATTCAACTAAATTTAAATTGGCCTCAAGGGAACAGAAAACAAAAGTTCAACTTACATTTCCAACAATCTTTTGCTCACCAAGGTCTTTTTTCCACTCAGAAAGCATACCGGGTTTTTGTGTGTGTGTTCATGTATGTGAATCCACACGAGTGTGCGTAATTCAAAGTTGCTGTTGACAAGCACTTGAGAGTGAATTTCGAATTAAAAGAGGGAGATGTTTCGACATTGACAGGAACAGTGAAGCAAACAGCAAATTACAGCACAATGCCAAAGCTCTTCACTAGTCCTGGAGGTACATGGCCATCCTGTGACAATGTACAAACAAGAAGGGAGTGAATGAGCATTTCATGGGCAGGCCACATTTACAGAAGGTCAGAATTCAGGGGAAAGGGGAGAATCACAAAAGTGAAGCAACTGAGCAAGTAGGTGCAGAATGAATGTAGCGCGAGCAGCAGCCTGATCGATGGGCAGGCGACTGTGACTGTGTGTAGCAAGCAAGATGGAGAGTTAACGGTTGAACAAAAGGGAAGAAAGGGTACATGTGGTCATAAAGGAAGAGCAAGGGAGCTGGAGAGGCTGGGAGCTGCATCTGCTCAGTGCAGGACTAATTGAGGAGGAGGCAGAGCAGAAGTGGTCGTTTCGCACTCAGGGTTTCCCCTTTTAGCACTTTAGCTCCTTATTTCTCTTTATCTGAAAAATAAGTCATCCTTGTGTCACGTAAAACTCCTCTTGTGGAGTTTTAATAAAGAAAATTAACCCTAATTAAATGGCACATTAATGCTAAATCTTGAACATTTTGATCTGTGATGACATGTCACCTGGACCACAGCCATTGCAGACTACAATTCTAAAGCAGCGCTGAAAATTGACATCCTCATTCACAACTCCTCCTGTCTGCTGATTGGCCCAGATGCATTTCAACCAGAAAAAACAAGTTCAAGCAAAGTTTTAATTGGTAACACATACGTTTTTTTTATTTCTCATTTATGCCTCATTTCTTGTTGGTGTACAAACAAAACTATGTACCCACTATGGTATAATGTGAAAATGTTCCATGGCTATAATCACTTTTGCAATCCACTTTATGTACATCAGTACTATGCCTGAGTTTCAGGACAGTTCTTATTTATTTACACACACAAAACAACTTCACTTTAAGGTAATGCATGCCAGCCATATTTGATACTTTCTTTGGATTAATCATTTAAAATAAATCAAGTTCTTGAGTTTCAACTGTAAATGACCTAGAATCCTCAGTGTCTCCAGAGGCTTTCCAAGAGTACAGTAAAGCAAAAAGGTTAAAGTGACAGTCGCATAAAGCAGACCGTTTCTACATGCTGATTAAAAGCTCTGCCACTCCCACTTTCCCACAGAGTTTTTCTAAAACTCCCCAACGCCTCAAAAAACCTTGCCCCTTACTTCAAGTTCCCTCCAGGTAAAGCCATCAATGAGGCCCTCACTCCTCCTCCTCCTCCTCCTCAGGTCACAGGAGAAGTGGATTATCATAGCTTTATCGCCCCAGTGCTCTAGCATTAACTCTGCACTGCTCTCACCGTGGTCCGTCCCCGCTGCGTCGTGTTACTTCACAGCGTGGAGCGCCACGAAGTTAATCCCCTCCACAACAGATCACAGTTACAGGTAATCTGCCACCGCCGTGACTCTAATCCCATCATGTGCACACAGGAAAACACTTGACCAAACACAAGTGCACACTGACATTTGTAAAGTATGCATGAGATGATGTGCATGATTTGACCAGTGGCTTTGTCGACAATGTAAATGCAAAGGTTTTGCAGCCTATTCGTGAGGAAGCTGAAACCAACCCATGCCAAGACAATGGTGGCAGCTGCGAAAGAGGAAGTTACGGAAGTCACCTGGACTTTCGGTTCCCTCACCCCCTCAAACCCAGTGATTAAGAGATTGGCCTTTCGGGACAAGGGGAGGGATGAAAACGACAGAGCTGAAATCTGAGAGGTCTCACTCTTTTTCTCTTGCTCGCACAAAACGCTCAGAAAGGGGCGGTGCGTGAGAGTGCCGAGAGTCAAAGATCAGGTTTCCCTGGCCTCTGTTCTCTTCACGGCTGGTTTAGAGGTTAGAGCGCGGCTGTCTCAACTTACTGGCCTCCGCACCGATCGGAACACGGAACCAGCCCACCGCCGTTCAGGTTTTAGAATTTCAGTGACCGTGTAAAACATCACACTCGGCCTCTTCTAGCTGCAAGGGAAAGAGGGGAAAAAAAGGAAAGGAAACGACGAATACCAGCCGTTTCCAAAGAGAGAAACACGAGAGGTCATATTTAAAAGCAAAATATATAAGAGGAGCGTGTACTAAAAAAAGAAGCAGAAAGCTAGCTGTATCTCTGTCAAAGTAGATCTCCTAGCTTCACTTTCAATTATGGGCGTACAAGGTGCAATCTGTGCTCCATAGGAAGAGCATGTGAATCATAATGTGTGGGACACAATGCCTTGGGCTCATTGAAACCGGCCTGAAAAGAGGCAGAACCCTTAAAAAACAGCGCTGCGCTGAAAGAAAGGGGGAGAGTGGACAAAGATCACTCATCTCCAGAGAGAACAGTTCAAGGCCACCATGCATTAGCTTTTAGCAGGATGGATTAAGTCAAGTTTGAAAGTGCGCATCCTAAACCTCCCCCGTGCGCACCCCTCTTCACCCCTCCCATATAGTCCCCCTTTCAGAATAACGGCATTAAAAATGGCAACATAATACCATCTCATTGCATCATATTCCAAAATGGGAAAAAAAAGGGCTGTGAACAAAAGCGTTGGGGCAACGGGTCTTTTGCTCTCGTCACTATGTGTACTCTCTCACTCGTTCCCTCGCTTGCCGGCCCCTGTGGCCTGACAGCCTACCCTCTCTCCGACTCGCCTCTCTGGCAAAAAGATGCTTTGTTGCCATAGTATCAACTCCCACTTTTGATACTGTCATTTCAAGTAGGATATGGTAGCCTTGATACAATATGTTCCCTATTTCCATTAAAATAGTTGTCGAAGAGGATGCTGTAGACTTTGGATTACACTTGACTGTGCCTGACAAGCCCCCCCCCCCCCTACCTCCTCTGTACACACACACTCCGTCTCTCCCCATTTTATTAATGACCAAAGGCCCCCCACCCCAGAACTCAAATGAAAAAAGAGGGAGAAAAAGGAGAGAGGAGAAGCTATGGGAGAAGAGGAGGGGTAGAAGACCGAGTGAGAGACAGAGCTATAAGAGCCCTTTTATGTACTCTTATCCATAAACAAAGTGAGATCCCAAAGTCCGCTTCCCTGAATGGATGAGATGGGAACCAACTAAAAAAAAAAATAAAAAAACAAGAAATTTTGGTAATACCCATCACCCCTTCCTCCGCTTCACACACCAACATCCCAGCTCCAACCTGTGGTTTGCTGTGGGTCCAAACAAAAATACACTTGGCTGGTTAGGAAGCTCCTCCAGAGATCCAGCAACCAAAAGACACCATTAACACTGAAGAACATGGCGGAATTCATAGAATTCAGCAGAGTAACTCTTTCCATTACAGGCATCAAGAATTAAGGGCAAAAATACAGATATTATTGCTCATGAACCGTTATGAAAAGTTCACTTAAAATTATGAGACGTAAAAGTGGATGAAATTGGAGGAGTAGTTTAGGTTCACTGCTATGCCATGACAAGAAGACACAATAAATATTTAATAATTTAATAAATGACAATTAATAAATGTCAATTTTTTTTGTCCCAGTTTTTAAATAAAACATTAAAAAAAAATCCAGGTCTACTCATGCCATTTTTTTTTTGGCCCGACTAACTGCTCTCAATTTTTCATGAGACTGAAAATGTATGGTTTAAAAAGTTTAAAAAAGTTCAGGAAAACAGGTCATTTTATAGAAATAATTTTGCTTTCCTATCTGGAAAAAATAAAAAATAATATCTGGTTTGTTGATTTAAATCACCGGTTTGAAATCAGTAAACAAGTGGCTGAACAACATTCCTCAATGTTACTGCAAATATGCATCTAATCACATGATAATCCAAGCCAAACACAAACACTGAGATACAAGCCAAAAGGACAAACTGACAATATTTTACATAGATGCAAAACAAACCTGACAGCTTAATGATAGTTATTGTCACACATGGGTCAGTTACCACCATCAAAGTTTTAAAATGCTTTAAAACCAATAAAATATTGGCTATGATTGTTTCCACAGTTTAAATATTTTTTTTTAAAAAAGATGCCAGAGAAAGTACCAGGCTGAGTTTTCTCAAGCTGCTCCTTCTTAACACCTGTTGCTGAGAACTGCGAGTCAGCTTGCTGAAACAGGACCGCTACAAGTTTTCTCCTCTTGCAAAGAAATTAATCTGTTTGGAAATATTTCTGGTAACAAAAAAACACAGTCATGAGGTGTGTGTTTTTCTGTGGTAGCGCCATTGTCCAAGTAAAGCCGTTAAGCTACAAGCAGCTGTTTGCTAAGCAGCCAACTGCAGGCTAGCTACCTGAGAAAATATGAGCTAATTTAAGCTCATTATACTTGTGTTATGCTATAAAGAGCACAACAGGTTGTCTATTCTATGCAACAACCAGAAGGAAACTAATGACTAACATTTGTTTATACGTTATCTTTTACTTTTACATTACTGAGTAGCTCCTACAGTCCTTCTATTCAACTGCATCCCACCGTGAGAAAGTCGTACATCCCTAATTATTTTTGATGTTTACATTACTACTCCAAACAACAGTAACCATGCAATTAAATAGGCAAACGACTGCACACAGCTGGGAGAGGAACGGGATGAGATGAAGGCTGGTGGAGAGGGGTGGCTTTCTGCCCTCCCATGGGTAGGGGGTGAGGATGGGGAGTAAATGCTCCAGCTCCCCCACACTCCCAAGACCATGGCCCGCTTCATTCTTCTCTTTTCTCAATGAGGGGATTAAGCAAGACTCTCTCAGTGCGGCCACAAGGACTCTCTCAATTTCGGGGTGACTATCAGGACAGTGGTGAGAACAGGAAAAACGGTTAATAGAAGAAACTGTATACCCTAGTAGAGGATGCTGCTGCTGTGGCAGTCTAAAAGAAATCAGACGAAAAATGGAAGAAAGTAAAGAAGCAAGAAAGTACAAAAGAAATACTATGCATTCCTGGCTAGGGCATTGTGGCTAACGCTCTTAAAATGCTGGAGATGGAGTGAAAGTGTCTCCAAAGAAAGCTAAAGAAAGGAGAAGGAGAGAAGCAAAGCTAAGTTGACACCACGTTTATTGAAAAGTGAGAGATGCGCCGCTTCTTCTGTGGTTTTATGCAAAGCAGGGTCACCCAGGGCTATGAGGTGCACAATAATGCTGATTACACGCATATGCTAATTATAACACGCTAATCAAGTACAGTAGCCTTATATTCAAGGCTAATGGCTGGAGACAGCTTCCATCCCCTTAAATTCATTTCTTTAAGAAACACTGGAAGCTATAAAACAGTTGAAGGCTGGTAGCCAATCTAAACGCTTCAGGTCACTAACTACAGGGGTGTCAGTCAACTGAAATGACAAGTTAGAGATAAAAGATGAGGCAATCAGATGAGTCTTGTGACTGCCAAAGAGTTTTACACTAGCGGGAAAAAAAAAAAAGATGAAATGTGAAACCGACAAGATTAAACGCAAATCAGCAACAAGAAATGTCTTTCATTTGCAGATAATGGTTTAATAGCCGAAACAGTCGTATTTTGTCTCTCAGACATAAATATTTGTCTTAGTAAAGTTTAACGAGGCCTGTAACCTACACTAAATTGAGACAGGCTATTTCATTTTAACATTTGGAAAAGCAGTTGAGAAAATGAAAAAAAGCTTTTTTCAGAGTAGTTTCTGCTGAAGATTTTAACAATTTTAAAGATTTAACAATTACCTGTCATTTTTGACATCACTTAGACCAGGGCTAGAAGTTTTAGGACATGCTGTTGCCATCGCAATGTAGGATGATGCCCCCATTTTCCTCATTGCTCATTTCTGTTAATCAATGAACCATTAAAGTAGATGGTGATGGCTGTGGGCAGGAAAGATCTCCTGTAGCAGTCTGTATTACTGCTACAGTAATAGCAGAGGCTTTGGAGAAGCCTCTGTCTTTAGTCAGTGTCTGACAAAAGAGACACTGCTGTAGTCAGACAGTCCCATGAAGAAGATGGTCAGGGTTGGCCATTATTGTCTTGATTTTATGTAAAATCCACCATCATCTCCATAGGTCAAAAGCCACCCGACTCCATCTAGTGTGGACTGCTTTGGTCTGGGTCACCGGGAGGTCACCACATTTGCAGTCAAAGTTTTGCAGGGAAATTTTTAAGAGGTGAATTTCCCTTAGAAATGCCCAAGTTTCAAAAATGTGTCAGAAACATTGTTGAGAGAATTAGGTCCATTTGACATAACAGTGATAGGACCAATTTTCAGTTGTAGCCTATTTTCCCACTTCATAGGAGACAGACAAGGCAATGAATGCTTCATTTCCTGCTGTGGCCCATCTTCTTCACAGGTCGACATGTGTATTTAGACATGGTAAGCTGCTTATGCTTTGTCGTCACCTCAAACCAATCAGTCCATGCCTTTGAATTGGATGTTTTCTGTCTTCAACATCCTAACTTTACCATGTAGTATTTCCCTTACCTCAAAGGCCTACCATAACATTTCTGAACATCGCATTAGTAGTACAAATGAAGACAAGTGAATGGAAAGAACTTCTCCGCGAGTTTGACAACGGAGTTGCAGGAAGGAAATGTGTCGTGGGAGGTATGGAAAAAGTGGAGAATCTGTCAGCAAGCTGTATCCTGTTTGTAAGCGCAAGAGGAACTGACTTCACCAATCAAAGCTACCAAATTCAACTTGTTTGAAGCACTGCAAAGTTTATGCCATGCTGGACGGATGTGTTTCTTACCTAATCTGTCCAAGACTTTGTGTAATACTTAAATAGTTAGACCTGGGCAGTGAAATGATACGCTGAGTCTTTTTCATGAAATACTTTTGTTAAGGGTATTCAAACTGAACATAAGTCACTTAGTGCGATTATAATTATCTATTTATTGCAGTCATCATGGGGCGTGTCTTGAGTTAAACTCAAGCATGAGTCAAGTTTATGATGAGATTTTGTGGCGGGTTTTTTTTTTAGATCAAAACATTATTTTACTGCTACTAATTACAGATATAAACCTTGTTTTAAGAATAACAGCGCTGAACTCTAGAGAAACCTAAAAACATTTCACTTCACTTTGAGTAGAGAGAATGTTTCTGTAAATGAAACTGAAATATTAACTTGAGTATTAACTGTTTTAATGAAGCGGACGTGTAAAATGAGTTTCTAGAAGCTCCAGATCTAAGATTCTGTGTTTTTCTTTGACTAGTTTTATTTTTAGATCGGTGCTTTATGAGCTTTCCTCTACAGACCAGCGAATCCAGGTTTCATTTCAGTTTCATATTGTCCAATCTTGCTTATATTTTAAAATATTTTTTAAAACTTTGGATGTACGCTAACACCAGCTAACAGCATTGCGTAATTAAGGTAATGTCTGATAAACCCAGCAGCCACACAAATACTGCTAACAACCAAACTCTTTTTATTCAAAAATAATACCCAAGAATGCAATTACTTGTGAATTATGTGTAAACATTCACGAGTTTTCCTCGATGACAACACTGGTGTCAATTATTTATAACTTTGATTAAAAGGAAAAGCCAGGTCAGCTAGCTTGGGCAGCTAGCTAACAAGCTAACGTCACTAGCACTTGTTAATGCAGCCTCACCTTCAGCCTGACTTCGTACGTCGTGTATCTGCCTCTCCCAACCCCGACAGTCTCAGGATTGCTCACATCAATCTCTAGAAAATTACTCGGGGGTCCATACGCGTCATTTAGGTTTTGGGGCTTAGTGTACAGCCTTCTCGTATCAGCTATAGCATCAGCCATTTCTCCCTGCCTCCCAATCAGCTAGGGATATTGTCAAGACAGCAGCAACACGGATATGTACTTAATGTTTTGGTTCTTCAAAATAAAATACCTGGAACATTTCACTTCCTTATACTTAAACAATTTATGGGGAAAAAACGTGAAAAATTTTTATTATAAATATAATATCACTAAATGTTTCGTTTTCTGACATTATTTTTGTTCAATTACAATTTTAGTGTATTAAATATCTGCTGTGTGCTTTTATGTTGAATGTGCGTTACGTAAATCCTGCTACACTCTAACAGATTGTACTTCCGATCAGCTGAGGTTCAGCTGATGGAGCTCAACCACTTGTTTGAAGCTCTGCTTGTTTACGACTCGCCAGCGGGAATGTTGGTTTAATTAATTGTCGTCATCATTAGTAGACAGAAGACAAAAATGTCCAGTCTGATTATTTTATAACCAACTAGAATATTAAACTTTGTGTTTAAATGATGTATTTGTATTTATCCCATTGCATTTTGAGTTAACGACAGTCAATGTTTTGGTTCTACTCACTTCAACGATAGTGAAGTAGTTTTGTTATGAAATACTTTTTTTACTCTTCCTTGAATAATTTCTTGGATGGCAACTTTTCACTTGAGTTAAAATTACTTAAGTGATTTTTAAGTAATTTTAAAATTCTTAAAATTTTAAAAGCTGTGCATACTGTTTTTGCACAACTATGCAAAAACCTGTGTACAGTTTATGAACATGTATTGAAATTAAAATTGAATTAAACAACTTCAAGATGAAAACATTCATCTTTCCTGGAAATATTACTAAAAGCTCCAACTTCATGATTTTCAGATAGCATATTTTTTGCACTTGGGCTCTCTGAAATCCTGAAATGCTACTGAAATGTACAATTTAATACAGGAACTTGAACTTGCTGGAAAAACAATGAAACTCTAGTATGTCTTTTTATCTCCTTTTTTGGGACCACCTAAAAGAACAACAGGTTCCTCTTACAATAGTTGTAAAAGGAGCTTTTTAAAGTCATGAACATAAAATTATTTATTAGGTGGACAATATAAATGAAATAAATTATTTTTAGATTTTTCATACATAATATGAATCTGATAAATAGTAATATGCTAAATTAATTTTATAATATAGTTATCTTTTGATTTTTTTTTTAACCCGTTGTATTTATTAATTTATTTTTTTGACAATGTTACAAGATACAGTGTTATGTGTCTCAATAAAGTTGCAGCGCTTTGAAGCATCATGGCGTCCTACATGGTTCCAGCCGCCGTTAAATCCTCTGCAGTGTTTTTGTTGACAAAACGAGCTCATTCTGTAAACAAAATCTGCCGTTTTCCACGGAGTTCCACCGCAGAAGGTAAGAGTTCGGTTCGTAGTTTCTAAAATGTTTAATGGGCTTGTTTTTGCTGTCTGTACAAACTTATAAACATTATAAAGTTGTTAATGCAGTCACTCTACCATCGCTGTACTTTGAAGGTCCCAGGTGTTTGGGTTTTTTCAGTCTCTCCGTGTCACCCCGCTCCTCTTCCTCGGACACTTCAGCTACGGGTGACATTGTGGATCACTTTGAGCGGCTTGTGCAAAGCGGCTCCCTGAAGAAGGACGTTCAGCAGAAATATGTTCTCCAGCGGCTGGCTCTACTGCAGCAAACGTTAAAGACTTACACTAACAGGAGGTACCTGAACCCTCCATCAACACAACACTGCAAAGATCACAACAGGCAACCTCAAAATGATGATGCTACAACAACCAAAACGGTAATTTAACTGTATTGCTGTAATGTGTGTCAGATTTACAGCTGAGCATAACGATTTCATAATATGAGTTAAATGATATACTGCATTAACACAGTACACATAGGGACAATAATTATTGTCTGTACATAATAGTATTTATTGAAGAACATTGGTGCTGTTCCTTTTAATTTAGTAAGATGCTTCTTATAAAATCACATTTGAATAGTATTTCGTATAGTGAGACAAGTAACAAGCAGTTTGTTGGGTTATATCAACAATCACCAAATGAAATAAATTTCAAATATTCCTCTTCTCTACAACTTCTCTCATCATCCAGATACTATCAATGAAATTGTATAACAGCTATATGCTTAAAAGGTCAATGTAACTATAGAGAAACAGCATACTTACTCACCAGTCTCCGTTCAGTGTCCATGGTAACCAAATGTTATACTGACTGATTGAGGTAGTCCATAGCACTATTACAGGACATCTTGAAGCAGATGCACTGCGTTTCTGTTTGGATAGAAAGTCAAATGTGTTGCTTTTGAGATGATCATAAGCAAAAACACTGCAGATGTACACACTGGGTCTTTGAAGACTTTTTAATCGATGCTATTGTCCAGGAAACAAACATGGCAAGTCTTAAATTTTGCTAGACCCTGAACAGGTCCCTTCCTGTCACAGGATGGACAAATGAACGTAAGATGCACATCCTCCCATAGTTCAATGCTATTTGGAATGCCAGTCGCCTTTTTAATGTATACAAAGAAATGGAGATTTAGAAACTGGGTGTCCTCAAATGAATTATGCTCATATAAAAGATTAACACTACCAAGGAACAGAATACAAACATGTATGTCTATTTCATTTTTGTTAAGATTATTTGAAGTTTATCCATTACTTACTTAAGTCAGCATCCCACATCTTGATTTGACAGCCTTTCCTTTACCTTGTGTGGTTTGTATCTTATCCACACCCCTCTTCAAGTGATGCCTCCAGTTTAACTGTGGATGTTCTGAATGTTTGCTTAGAGTCAATGTGACAAATAAAATCTCCCTCTTGAGCCTTCTAGCAAAAATATTAAGGTTTGGGTCAGAGTTGACAAGTATTTGTAACTCTTGATCTCGAGTGAGAGGGCACTACCTAGGAGGTAACCAAAGGGGTTGGAACCAATCGTGATGGGCCCGCGCACCTCGAGAGTGAAATCGCTCAAATCTAAAGCTACCCTAGATTTTGAAGTTGCTACTACATTGGCTACCTGCCACAATTCTGAGCTTTGTTGAATTCAGCATAGGCCAGATAAACTACTAAATGCACAGGAAAACATGATCTAACCTGTTCTTCTTTTAGAAATTCCTTGGAGAAATAAGATATAAAAAGGTATAATGTCTGTGCTTTGTAGGAAATGACACTAAAGCCAAATGTCTTTAAAGAAAATCAAAGAGTGAGTCTGTATGTCGAGGGTTTTAAAAGCGGGACAGATTTCCTTTGAGAACTTCAGCTTAGACAACTGATGTTTTAAAAGTTGGGAGAACTACAGTTGACTGCACTGTATTCCAGTTGCATCACTGATGGTGGCCATGAGGTTCAGGTCAAAGGAAGGGTAGGGGTCTGGGAAGTTTATTGTGCGTGTCTGTTATGAGCGGCATAATGCAGGGGGTTGTTGTTGTTTTTAGGTCAGAGGACCTGACTGTCTCCTATTTGGTGCTGGGAGTCTCCTTTTTTTTTGCATGTTTTTGTTGGTGGGCTGGCACAGACACACAGGGTTAGGCAGAGATTTTGGAAGGCAGCAGGGCAGGCCTCCTGCTGGGCCTGTCCCGGCACCCCTCTCGCTCTCTCACCGTCCCCATGCAGTAATGAGAGGATCCCTATTGTTTGTGCCATTCTTGTCTTCTTTGCTTTTGATTTGGGCTTCTGACAAATGCTTTGGTGTTAGGCTATAAACACCAGTGCAGACTGCCCCACCCGTCACCCCTCTCCTTTTGCACCTTATTTCTTGCTCTGTCTGTCACACACACATTCTCACTGACTGCGTACTTACGCAATTATTCCAGTTTAAATCAGGTCATACCACAGTCCTTCGGTGTCCGTTCTCTGTGAGAGTGCCGCCATTGTCCCCACTAACTGACCGAGTCTGAGAGGAGAGTACACTTGACTTAATATTGACCCAATGTGGCGTGGTTTTGCGGATGGTTGACTGACAATGGACTATTGTTTAGTCCGAGCCGCCCTCTTTAAGTCGAACGTACAGTGTAGAGTCTCCTGCATGACCGTTAAGCCTAACTTGGACTCCTACAACCTCCTCTCTGATGACTCTGGTGTGAAATGCAGCATCTTTGGCTTTAAAAAATAGAATAATTTAAAAGACAAGAAGGTCCATGTCCTGCATGTGAACTTTTCACTCATGTGCCAGTCTGTATCGTCCACCAGGAGGCTAGACTGGCCCGTGGAGCTTAGCTAGACAAAGTCGCTGAGGGAGAGCCTTGTCCTTCTCCACTCTGCCGTGGCAGAATGGCTACCAGCCACCACTGACAATTACCCCGCCATGCCGGAGGGCAGTTTTGGAAGTCAAGGAGAAGTCGCACGCTGTTACGCCATAGCAGAAGGGAACAGCCTTTTGGTCTTTCAGTTTTTTGTGACTAGTTTAGGAGAAGCTTTTTTGGGGGGTGAGGGGGTAGGAAAGGGTGGCAATCAAAAGAGGAGGGAAGAAGCAACAAGTTTAGGCTATTAATTTAGGTTTCCATCTGCAGTTGCTGCCATTTATCAGAGTCAAGTGCTCCTTGTGCTGTGCTGTGGGGACCAAGTGCATCTGGACTCCAAGTGCCATCTTCATGAAATGGTTTCTAAATTAAATATTAAGAGGACAGTTCTTTCCATTTAGTAAGAGGCATTTAATCCCAAAGCAGTCTGTTATTGTCCAGGCACAAAGATGAAGATAGCCCAACGGCAGCATTCCTAAAGCTTATAATTTAGCCATTCACAGACTTATATGAGCTAGAAGTAAATTTTGTTTATGAACAAACTGATGGCAGATACATTTACATGCTTCGTTCTCCTTTGTGATAGTTGGCTTTCTCTTGTACTCTCAGTTCGGTCACACAGAAGACGGGTTCTTTTGAAGCAAAGAACTTTTTGATAATAAGAGGCAGGCAGCACAATGACTTCCAGCAGCACCTCAATGCTACAGTACCGTATCACAATTAGCAGCGCTAAACGGGCCGTGCACACAAGTCCACTCCATCTCGTACGGAGCCTCATCCAGACCTCTCCGTTTTGTCTGACAAATCCCCCCATTGTTCCTCTGATGATGCTTTTCTTTCGTGGGAACCCTGGCTTGTCTTGTTGATTAGATCCCCTTTGTCTTCGTCTCCTGCAGCGGGCCAGTCTGGATCATATGAAACCTCACACTGTAGTGCTGGCTTTATGCCTTAGCGTACCTTGTTTATTAAACGATGCTTTAGTTATATTCTGAAATAGGGAGTTTGTTTTTGTTTTGCGCCGTATGAGACAGTATGTTAGGCAAAAATCGAAACATCTCAGTACTTTTAGTCACAAGAGAAAAATGTAGCTGCTTCTAATTGGTAGAACAAATGAATTATTATAGATTTTGTAATGATATCTTTTAAATATAATTTAATTATGTGAATACTTAGTCCATAAACTTAAGTAGAAATATATATAAAAATATATCAAAATTTAATAATGATTTTCAAGTTCCTGCAGAAAATATTTTGGATAAGTAAGGAAAATGTTAAGTTGCTTTCTTGTCAGCCAGCTGACCGGTAGTGTGCAGTAACAGGTGGGGAAGCAGGAGAACAGAACTAATCACTCTGACGTTTGCTCTGGCATCTTGTTAGGACTGTATTCCATAAAATGCTAAGTTTTCAAGGTGGGGTATAATTAAAATTATAACATGGGTTTCATAAGTATCAGAACTATTGGGGGATTTTGAGTTACCACAAAATATTGGAGCATTTGAAATTCAAAAAAGGGTCAATTCACAGCATCTCTGGCCCTTTTATATCAGAATTTTAAACTCAACATGTGAATGTTACCTTGGAAATTATGTAAATTCCAAATTTAATTATTATTCAGTTTATTTTTTGTAAGTTAAGAATTTTAAGAACCGGATTTTATTGGTCCCCTTTTAATCTGACTTGAGCTGCTCTAGATCTTGAAATACGGTCAGTCTTAGTCAGTCCAGATGCCGAAAAACATCCCACACCAACCACCAGTTGGAATTTGAAACCAACTTCGTCATTGGGTTTGTTGCAGGATGGGTAGGTCATGTGGATGATTAAAAACAAAATTAAGTTCAATGTTTGACACTACAATGATGAGAAAATTGTAGAAAACTCTTGGCAAAAAGTAAAAAGAAAAAATTTGATAAGATTATTATTCCAATTCATACATCCAAAATCTTTATCTGATTTTTTTATTTAACTCAAGAACTGCATCAAAGTACATGTTGTTGTTATTTACAGAGCGAATAAAAGCTTGAAGCTTTTAATTTAGATGCATCTAGTAACCAGAGAAATAAATCTGACTATTCAGTTCCACCACTCCAAATTAAGGGAAAAAATTTACCTATTGACCAGTGCATCTGAAATTAAATTTGATAAGTAGTTAATACTTTATTCAAACAGGATACTATTAGGGTGATAGCTGGATGTTTTGAAAACTATTGGAGACCAAAAACTTAGAATAAGTGTCTCTCATTGTAAATTCTTTTAAAACTGTGTGGTGCTGTGATGCCCAGGACCTTCTTATAAAGGAGTGTTCACTGGTTACAAATTATTGTAAAAGCTGATGATTAATTTTTTTACCCCCCCCCCCCACAAATAGGAACCTCCTCCACAACAACCACCACCACCTAAGGGTCTCTATATATACGGAAATGTTGGTAAGAATCTACATCTGCATTATGGCTTAATCAATGAAACAAACCATTTTTGCAGTTTATTTTTCTTTTTACAACTGACAAGTTTGTTGTTATTACTAAGTCATTAAAATCTCCTACTTTCTCCAATTTTGTGAACCCTTCAGGCTCAGGGAAGACCATGCTCATGGATTTGTTTTACTCCCATGTGGAAAACAGTTGCAAAAAGAGAGTCCACTTCAACAGCTTCATGTTGGATATCCATAAGAGTAAGCAGCGACTTCCCTTTCCTCATTACATTTTGACTTTCTGATTTAAATTTTTTTTTCTTCTTAAGCTCATACTGCATTGGCGAGCCTATATTTATCCATCTGTTTGTCCCTGTGCTAATTGTCTGCCATTATCCATCCAGGTGAAATTACAGCTTTATTCAGCGCCGTCAGTAGTTTCGGCTGTCGACGCAGGTGCGCTTTTAAGATTTTTCTGACATTTGTCTGCTGCTTAAAGGGATCCACCGCAGGAAACAAAGCCTGCCGAAGCGAAGGCTAGGGGAAATGTTCAACTATGACCCCATATCTCCGGTTGCCATGGAGATCAGCAGTGAGATCTGCCTGTTGTGTTTTGATGAGTTTCAGGTGAGCAAGTGCATTACAGACATTGTTTTAATGTGTGTGCTGAGAGATAATGGCTTCTTAAGAAGTTTACTAGACAGTAACAATTATAAACATTAATCTTTTACATCAAGTCATTATATGATAAAAATAAAAAGCTGTCATACAAATTAATATACTGCATGAGAATTAGGAGGGATAATGGGCAGTATCTTAAATATGTATTTCTGGACTTTTGTAACATAATAACCACAAACCTAAATATGTTTAAAGTGCAAGGACAAGATCAGCGAACAAACAGAATCATGAAAATCAATGAACACAGCATGCATATAAAGTTCATGAAATAAGCTTTGATAATCTCTGAGAATTAAGTTCAATTCATTATTAAAAATGTAAAGAGTATAGCACGATTACCATCCTACTTAATTTGACAGTTTGAGCAAAGGGAACCTTAATCTGAGCAGCAGCCATGAGGCCCCTGGTAACTCTTCAGTAGATCTACAGTCATGCCTATTACAGGACAACTATTATTAGTGCCTTCCACAAATCTGGTAGTCATAGAAAAGTCTTATTTGCAGTTTAAAAGCAATCTACACAGAAACCTGTGGGAAAAGGTGTTTTAGTCAAATAAGACTAAAAAGTTTACTTTTAGGCTTACTTGTGGCAGAAAACTAATCGTTGATGCCGTACTGAACACACCACGTTTTAGTGACGTGCGGGGAAAACATCTCTGAAGTGATTGGGTAATAGATGAAGCTAAATTTGGAAAGTGAGCATGACTATCATTTGAGAATGAGCCAGAGGTTCACCGTCCAGCAGGTCAACAACTTTAAACATGCAGCCAGAGCTACAATGGAAATCTTTGGATCAAAGCGTTTGTTAGAAAGTCTACACATAGAACCAGCTAAATACAGAAGCATTCCATGCTATTAAGATTATTTTTGTTTAAAAAAAAGATAAACTATGCATCTTTTGTCTTTATTTCTTACAGTTATTGTTACTTTACAATGAAGTGCATTGTAAAGTAAGAAAATGCTAAAATTAAAGAATGAATATTTGTATCAGAAATGACCCTTTTTTACCAACTACAACCAAGTAAATACATGGTTTTGAATTGTTTTAACTCTGTCTTTAGTTCAGAGGGAAGAGTGATCACTATTTTCATGTGGTTGATTCTTTTTTTTTTTAACTATCTTTTCAACTTTGTGATTTTGGTCTTAACAAAAAAGGCAGAACTGGGGACACCTAGTGGTTGCCCATGAACATAGCAGAAATTTCACAAGGCACAGATGAAAGTTTTTCACAGTACATCTAACACACTTGAGTATTTTCACTTGTGTCTTTATATAGCCTTTATGTGTATGTCTTTGTGTACTTCAGTGTTGGCTTGCATAACTTCTATGTTTTTCATGTGGGTGTAAAGAGCACCTTTAGTCATTAGTGATGCAGAAATTCTCATTATTCTATCCTTTGGTGTCAGACGAGCGAGTCTCCACTGAAGCTCTCCCTATTCTCTGTGAGGTTGGTTAGTCATTCTGCTGCAGCAAATAAGAGTGCACATTTCTGTTTTTCATCAGCCAAGCCAAAAAACACATCCTGCTCCTCTCAGTGATATCATTACAGTTAATATGGGGGTAGGTCAGAGGTCAGCTAAGGTGGAGTTGCTCCCTCAAATAACACCATGTGTCTGCGAGGATCAAGAGCGGCTCCTTTTCATGCACTTTTTTTGAGCCACGCTGTTTGTACGCTCTCATTGATTTGTTTTGTTCGCCTTCGCCTGGCTTCGCAGTTTTCAGTTCGTCAACTGTTGCTACCAGTGAATGGAGGGGAAACAAGCAGACATGCGTTGTTTGGGATGCATAAACAAGAGGTTGAGGAAGTGTGTGTGTGTGTGTGTGTGTGTGTGTGTGTGTGTGTGTGTGTGTGTGTGTGTGTGTATGCATGTGTGTGGGTTCGGGGCCTGTACCAATCAGCATCCTCCTCCACTCAGCCATGCAAATGAGGCTCCGGGTATCAGTCGTGCTCTCCTACTTCCTTAAGTGAGTGGAGCTAGAAAGCGACTGGCGGTGGCGGGTCAGATGGATCTTATCCTCTTAAATGCTAATGACATTTCTCCATTCTCTTCATTAGCTGTGTGCCATTATCAGTAATTTGTAGCCCCCCCTCCCTCCTTTCTCTCGGTTTCTCCTAATGAATACTCGCCCGTCGAGAGGTCCGAGATGGAAAGACGGGAAGACGGCGAGAGAGAGGAAGAGGAAGACGATGCTTGAGCAGCATTGTCTTATGGTCTCTGTCACAGTGCAGCCTCCGTTGGTGAAATTACTCATAGGTTGTGTACATAAAGAGGTGTAACATCAAAAGAGGCTTCATTTGGCACCCGTGTGCCTCGCTGCAAACTGACACTTGAGTAATTGGCTGCTCATTTAAATTTCGCCAACGACTAACAGAGATTGCACCATTATTTTTGTGCTCCACAAGTGCCACATCGTTCCCCCTCCACCCTTCTCATTCTGTGGGGATCCATTCTTTCTCCCCCTTTCTCTCTCTACTCACCCAGCAATCAATATTGCCCCTCATACCGTGACCATGTTGAGGGCACATGAATAAACAAATCCATGCAGTATAAAAGGTCATTTTTAAATGATTCTTTTGAAATGAAAATAAAATCCTGCGGTCGCAGCAAACACGGGGGCCCCTTCAGAGAGACACAGAGCCTTGGCTTTCTGTTGATTCTCATTACGCTCACTCACAATCACTGGCTCGCGTGTGCACGCTCTAATTTGATGCCCTTAGCCACCTCTTCTCAGCAAAATCAAGGCTTTAACACAAATGTTAATCAAGTATTGGCAAGGGCAGTGGAGCTAATATGCAAAAGCAGAAGACTCTTCAGAGTATGAAAGGAGGCATATGCTGTGGGTATGGCAATCAGAAGTGCCTGTTATTTACAGGAAAAATAGGTAAGAGGAGAGGGCAGTGTAACGGACACCTGCTTGCTCATGTTGCAGGCCAGCGTCTGGATTCAGTGACTTGACTAGCAGGAGTCTTCACAGAGTTACAAGATCTGTTCTTTGAGACCAGGAGTGTCCCAAAGGGCACAGCAAGCACATCCAGGCCTGTCTGGCCGCATGGACCCAGTCCAAAATGAACGGCTTCATGCAAAATGCTCTGTGTTACAGAAAACTAACACTGTGCATCACCTTGATCATATGTAGTGGCTTCATTTTAATATGGAGATGCTTTTAGAGAAGCTGGTTAGACTTTATAGGAAGATGGATTGAGCTAAACAGGGCAAGCCGACGCCAGGAAGTCTGTTGGAAATCACGTTGTAGCTTCAACCACTCTGAACCTACTGCCAGAGCTACAGTATAATAATAAGTATAAAATTTTATTCATGTGATAAAGTGAACCCGTCAAAATTTTAAAATGACTTTGTAAGACATGGAAAGTGTTGCTGATAAATTCTTATTTATAAAGACAAACAGGCAAACAATTTTTAGTCTCGTATAAATTCCGAGTGATTTACTTTGAGGTTTGCAGTTGTAACAAAATGTGAAAAAGCTCAAGAAGTAAGAAAACTACATAATTTAGCTTATTGAAGATTGTAAAACCAACTTCAAACAGCTTAGTCACTTTTGGAGAACAATTGTAAAATCTGACCTTTCTTCACATGGTTTTGCCGAACTTCTTTTCAGAAGCAGCAACAGACTTTCTAAATCCTTTTTTGAGATTTGTTTTCTTATCATATCATATATGATGAGCCTCAAACATTTGTCATTACAGAGTATTAAACCTATCTCTCTCTTGGTTTTGAGTTTCTGACAAATCAAAGCCCTTACTCAACATTTTTTTTAATATCCTGTTCCCAAGATTAGAAAAATACCACATAGTGAGATACCATATTAAGACAATTACTTATTGTCTAAAGTTTGCTTTGATGTTTTTATAGGTGTAAATGCAGCATTTCAATTGATTTTAATCACAATTGGCAAAAGACAGATCTGACTTAATTAATTTTAGTCCATTCTGAACTCTCCTCAGTCAGTCATCATGTTTAATCAAATGAGTTTAATACATGCTGCTTTGACTACTGGCCATCACACAGTACCATGATTTCTCCCTTTATGGATGTTCAAAAGAGTAACATAGGTGGAAAAGGGAGAGATGAGAGAATAAGAACAAAAGTGAGAGCACTGGATTACTAATAGAAAGGTCAGAGCTCTTCATTTAACGGCCAGCGACTCATAAATGTCCTTGCGTCAGTGTTTTTCATCGACCTTTGTTCAGTGAGGATTCATGGAAATGATGTAGATGAAAAAGGCAGCAGACAGTTGAATTGGGTTTATGTATTGTAACTTTGTGTGACCTTGTGTGTGTAGCTCACCCAGCACACAGAGGCACACATGTTTCATATTCTTTTATAAGACCCCCTCTTTGATAGAGGCTTTGTTTGCAATCATGACCCCTGCTCTGACTAATATTGCTCTGTTTTCATGCTTCTTTTCTTCTCCTGTTTTCGCTCTTGCATCCTGTCGCTCCCTTGTCTGCTCACTTGATCAGCTCAGATCTGCTGCTTTTCCTCTGCAGAAAACCGCTCTGTGACCATTTTGCAGTCAGTTCAAGTGGGTTAGGGGTGTGTATGTGCGCGCGAAAGTCTAAGCGGCCTTGATCGGATGAAAAGGACTGAATGAGAGCACCTGAGAGAGACTAATAAACATGAAGTGTTGACGGCTTGATTTGACCTCAGACACATGCAAACACAAACATATACACATGCGAGTGTGTGTGTGTGTGTGTGTGTGTGTGTGGCATGAAAAGGCAGACTGCACAGAACCTGAACACTGCTCTCCTCCTCTCTGCTTCTCTTCTCTCAGGTGACTGATGTTGCTGATGCCATGATCCTGAAGCAGCTGTTTGAGGCACTGTTCAAAACCGGAGTTGTGGTGGTGGCCACCTCTAACAGACCCCCAGACGGTATGATGAAGTACATTTAACATGAGCTTGTTGATGTTTATTATCTATGTGTTTGATGCTATTTGTTAATAAGTGGTCATGGTATGAATTCACATGTTTTTTTTATAAAATCTTCAATCCTAATCACAGGTTTTTCATGCTTCTAATTAATTTATTTTTATACTATGCAAATGTTGCTGCTGTATTCCTAAAAGAGCAGTATTTAGTGTCGAAAATACCATGCAGATGCTCTGTCGTACTGAATGACAGTGGCTTCAGCAACATTTATAGATTCTACATATTATATCTTTATTTATCTGATCTAATTTAGGTTGTTATTACCGCCTTCCTCATGGAGGGAGTCGAGTTTGGAGAAACTGCATGATGCAGTCTACTCCTGTGTTTCTTCTTTTTGACACCTGGAAAGTAGCCAATACAGCATTTCTAGCCTAAAAACAAGATCCTCCTTTGTTTTTCTTTACAGTTTTGACTTTAAAGCTCATTTGAAATTGGCCTTTACCTAGCAACTGGCTCACTTAAGTGAGGGAATAAGTCTGTTTTTTTTAAGCTACAGTTAATGTTTTTCTACTACATGTATTTACTGTTGGTAATAACTCTATAGCCTAGTTCAAACAACCACCATATAGTGTACATATGCACAATGCAAACATTTAAAATTTTTTACTTAGAATGTAGGAATGTAAGTAAGCCACAAAAATAAAGAATTGCTTCAAATACGTTCTTTAATTTTTGGCTGAACATTATAATACATGATGGTGAGGGTCCAAGCTCAGATCCATGATGATTTTTTAAAATCATTTTATTGTCTTAGAGGTGAATTTATGAACGTGTAGAATAATGTGCTGGTTTTCTGTTATCCATGACCCCCCTAGTATGACAACTAAATATATGCCAGCAAATTTCACTGCACAACTTTACAGAAATGCCAAATACCCTTAATGTATTCAAGCCTGAACATTTCTCTGAACGTTGTTCCACATACAGTCACCTGGCACAAGGGATTCTGGCGAACAATGATTTATTTCATCATATATTCTTTTTTCCAACAATTTTTAACAGTCGTATTTATGCATTCCTACTTCTAGAATGTAAAATTTGCATTTCCAACAAAGTTTATTCACTGACTGACTTTTCATATCGAGAGAAGGATTGTATTGTTATTTTCTTGGTCACCTCTCGTAGATCCTAATGCAGATGTCCCTTTTTAGTCACCGTTTCTATTGAAACACCAGCCATCTGAGCAGTGACTGAGTCTGTGCCATCTGGGCCCATAAACACAAAAGGCACTCAGATCTTTTCTCCCTACCATTTTAAAACAAAACCAGCATCAGCTGGCCATGTTTAGTATTTTTTAGACGCGTCACAGAGCGTGATTGGAAGTTAATTGCTGAATTATGCCATGCTTTGCACCTGTGTCGATGCATTGTGTTTGTCCACTAATTTATTCAGGTCATATATTTAATTTGTCACCTCCCCTTATGAGCCACAATTTGAATTTATATTATAGCAGTTCAAATAGTGTCCAACAAGAGATGTTTGTGCTTGTACTGAAGCACTCCTAGGTCTGCACTTTTCTCAGATAGTATCTTTAAAATTAGCATGCACTACATAGGTTCTGTCGTCCAGTCATGTATCCAAAGCATCTTTTTGGACATAGGAAAAAAACCCCACAAAGGCATTAAGACTATAGAAATATTGCAATGACTATGTCAGTTGCAATATGTTCCTATTTTATTTAATTTTGTTCTTTCCTCTCTTTCTCACCTGTGCTTCCATCACTTGGTGGCCTTTGGCCTTTTGTGCATTGTCATCTGTGTATCATCTGCTGTCATTGGACTCTGTCCAGCTGGCTAAAAAAAGTCCCGACAGCATGTAAAATTAACAGTTGGAATACATTAGCCAACAAATGCTGCAGTCCTTTGTGATGTGAGTATTGCACACACTGATCTTGCTCTGATGATATATTCATAAAGTGCAGCTCTACTTTTATCCACAATTCAACCCAACTTCTGTTGAAATTATTCATTACCAAAAACAAAAAAATGCAGTCAAATTTAATTCAAATTATGAAACACAATTATATTTAGTTGAGCAATTAGTTTCACTGAGTTAATGACCCTGCAGTAGTCAATCATTCTTGGTAAGCATCAGAGAGGAACCATTTCTTTTTAATAGGAAGAAACTTTCAGCAGATCTGGAGCTGAGAAGACAGGGGAGTTAGGAGTACTTTCCAAAGAAAAAAAAAACTAGAAGTAGTTTTTGACAACTCCAAAGAACAAATGCTAGCAAAGACAGTGTCCGTAACTTTGTCTAGCAAATAGAATACAGATTTGCTGACATAGAAGAATTGACTTAAGGGTACTTTATATGTGAAGGAAGAAGACGAAGAACATGCCGCTAATGGAAGCCACAACTTCATTACTGGTTGAAACAAAAACATGTCTTGTGAAACAGAATCCCTCCTGACCAGTGTTGCTTTTGCAGTTGCATAGATTGCATAAGCAATGAATCACAGAAGTTTCGTACTTGATGTTATTGGGGTACTCGTTAATTCAACCTGGAGAGACTCACGCACGGAGAGATGGAGTGGTATTAGAAAGTTTAAATGACAAATGAAAGTCTTTGGCGCTCGGACCCAGGAGGAAGACGTTGCGCTGAAAACCGCTGTCAGAGAGAATGAGCCGCTGAGTATGAAAATTAAAGACGTCTTCCCACCCGGGCCTGGACACTGGTGGTGGAGAGGATGGTGGAGACTGAATGGACATTGAAGAAGTCTTGGGCTGATGGTGGAGGAGGGTTGGAGGAAGGTTGAAGCTCAGCCAACGAGCGGGTTCCGATGAACAGCTGGACCTTATCAAGGGAGTGACGCTTGATGATTGGAGGAGGAGACCATCACCGATTGGTTGGAATTGAGGTGCAGGACGACATCTTGGTTGGGCTGGTGGGATGAATATAATAGTCTAACAGTCTGAATTTTCGCCAGGGGCTCCATTAGTTCCAGTTCAGGTTTCAATCAAAAAGGTCCGCTGGACACCTTGAACCATGCTTATTATTTACATCTGGAATATTCTCACAAGACCTTTGTCTTATTTCTTCCAACAGCATCAATAATCAATCCATCAATTAATGTTTTTACTTGCATTTAAAAGTATTAGTTATGTAATCTCTCCTAATATGCATTGCTTCAACAAGAATCAATTACTGTTACATGGCCACACCAACTGCTTCCTTCTTTACAGCAATTCATCACAAATTTAGGGGAGGGACAGCTGATGCATCTGGAAGGCTTGCTGGTTCTTAAAACCCTTTGAAGTTGCATTTACAGCCAGTTCCAAGAAGAATTAGCAAGACGGTGATCAAGGTGGAGATAAATGCATTATGTGCTGTCTGACGCCTCTCTTTCTTTGGGGAGATGTTGATGTCTCAGAGCCCCTAAGTGAAGTGGGTGGCAGCAAGATGGCTCTCCTATACAAAGGCGCACATCTCTGATATTTGCCAGCTATTAAGAACAAAGCGCCAAAGCAGGCAAACTTGAGAGAGAGCCTACTTGGTATTAATTACAAGGTTAATGGAGCACTAAAAGCCGAGAGAAACAACTGGGCTTGAAAGGCATACATTTTCTGTTTTTATTGATGTGGAGATTCAGGCATCAAAAAGCCCCTGAATGAGTTCAGGAGGGGAATTTAGTGAGTTTCTATCTTTTTGTTTTTGATTTGAAGAAGTTCAGTGGGATACAAGAGTTGGATGTAAAATTAAATATTCATCAAAACACTTTGATCAAAGTTTGCACATGTAGATTAAAATGTTGCACCTATTAAAAGGCAACGAGAACATATTGTTTTTTAGAGCCAGAAAACCTAAAAATCTTAAGTTTTAAACAAATAAAAAATGATTTAGGAATATGCCAAACTGATATGAGGTTGCTTATTAGTGACAGAAAGATAATCTATGCAGCAAATTTAGGCAGTCTATAAGGAAAGGCCAAATTTCTATTATCCCAACAAAAAAGCTCTTTGTTAGAAACACTTTTTGATTCATTTAATTTGTGCAATCTAGGCCTTAAAATGAATATGTTTTATATTAGATTACAGATCATGCTAAAACCTTATGACTCCTTGCATGCTTCTGCTTTCTTTTTAAATTTTACATGTTGAATGGCTTAATGTTTTTTTTAAGAAGACATTAGCTTTCTTGCTGATGGTCATCGGAAAATCAATGCCAGCAACAAACCTCTAAAAATCTCACTAATTAACACATCACACGTTCTCTAATTAATCAATACGGCATAAGTCATATTTACTGCGCAGACAACAGAGCTGTATTGATCTTTGATATATATTTTTTTTCAATTAACTTTGTCAACAAAGCAAGTTAATTGAGGCCCAAAATATTGATTTCTATTCTTTTAACCCTAATAGTCGTGTGTCATTTACAGCATCGATTCATCAGTGCAGGAGTTATAAAGTGAGGTTTATTTATTATGTGATGTCAGACTGTAGCCCAACATTGGCGTTTGTTTGCATTTGTTAAGCCTCACCGTGTGCGCCTCACTCTGCGTCTTTGTGCCTGTTTGTTGTGTGCATCCCTATCTGTTTTATCTGTCTATCCAGGATGCTACTTCAGATCTAATTTGTTCCAGCCGAGCTAATTGAAACCTCTATTCAGCCGGCCGCTGTGGACATTGTCCACGCTGAAAAGGCGACGGTCCTTTCTCTCGCCACCATTGTTTGGGAATGTAATGAATTTTATGTTGCTACCGCTGCCGGTGCAGAAATCCATTTTTCTCCCCCTCCCCAGTCCCGCCGTCCCTTTTGTCGCGCCTTCCCCACCCATCCTTCAGTTCATCAATAGCCAATTTATCTGCCAATCTGTATTGAGGGAATGACATTATTAGGAGGCTAAACAGCAGCTCTCATGCAAGCCCTTCCCTCCTCTTTCAGATCTGTACAAAAACGGACTTCAGAGGGACACCTTCCTACCTTTCATCGACGTGCTAAAGGTAGAGACAAAGTCACCTCTGTCTCGCTCTTGTCTTTTTAATTTATTCATTTGTTTATCACACACATCTACACTGCACACCTTACACGTGTGTCTCTGTTCCCGCTGTGAATGTCCTGATGCGAGTTGTGGTTTGATGTTCTCTGCTTCCTGGATGCCTCGCACGGCGTCACAAAGCTGTCTTTGATCATGCCAGGGCACACTGAAACACTCACAGAGGAGGAGAGAGGGAGAGGGATGGGACAGGTAATGTGAATGGGTGAATGAGCTGAGTGACTGACTCACACACTCCTTGCATTTCAAAAGTAGGGGATAAGAGAGAGGACAAAAAGGAGAGAGTGAGGCGACAGCTAGCCATTTCTATTAAAACAAATCTACTTTGCAATTTAAGCAGGTCGCATCATTATCCTGCCTGCATATGAAATGATCATTGATGTGTTTGGAGTGATCATGATCATAAATAATTGCATAATAATTTGTTGTCATGCATTTTGCAACAGAGGAGGGTAGCATTCTTACACTTTTTATTGGTATTTAGCCTACAGTGTTATTGCCGGCAAAGGGATGGCTTTAAAATTTTCTCTCTTCAGAGTGGAGATGCAGCAGTCAGAGCTGTGGGGTCAATATCCAAACTCAGCTTTTTTTTTCTTTTTTGTAAAATACTTAACAAATAAATTTCTAATTTCCTTTTCAGAAATGTGAAATTTTTATTGCAATCTTCCTGTCTTGAGGCGTGATTCCTTTATTTTAGTAGTAAAGGTGATGTCATACCTTACAGTAATCTGTTCAGCCTCATGGTTATCTGCTAAAAGTCTGTCCGTCTCTCATATCCTTATTGAACTACAGACACAGTTTCCTTTAGACGATCTTCCTACATTCACTGATTGTGTTTTGAACACCTCCAGTGATGTTGATCATAACAGAGTTTGAGTCTTCCTGACTCCATGATAGACGTGTTAGGCATGATGCATCACTTACATAAAATTCACCAGCACAGCTCAAACTGAAAATCTGACAGTTTTTTTCAGTACCTGATTTTATCTGATCTCTCATTTAGGAATCGGATGTATTTGTGCAATATTTTTGAATTACGGTGTCTTGCAAAATATCTAATCCCTTCTATCTTGTCATAATACAACCACCAGTGTTGATGTAACTTGTTGGGATTTCATGATTGAATGACACTAAGTATTGCATAAACTTGAAATGGGGAGGGGGGCGAAATGAGCCAGTGTCTCAGAAAATTAGAATATCACATGAGACCATGTGATAAAAAAAAAATTATCAAACCAGTTTTTGGAACTCCAAGGCACACCATATGTTTAAATATTGTTGAACTAATGTACTGAGATCTAGTTCTGAATCTAAACCTGGCTCAGTAAATTCAGCAGGATTAATATCTTCCAACATGTAAAGGTACAAAACTAAGCTCCTAAAACACAGATCTTTTATGTATCGGCATCAGTAGGGTTAATCAGCTTCTTCACATAAACGTTTATTCACTACAATAAAAAAAAACCTTTAGTTTAAAACACACAAACGTAATCACTCAACATGGGAAGTCTCCGAGTTACCCTGCTCCCCGCCCAGCAGCACCCTTGCCCTCTCTAATCCACCCTCATCAAGGTCCTGAATGCCTGTTGTCCCTCCCTGCCCCAGAATACCTCCTTTCTTTCTGGGTACCATGTTCCCCCTTTTGTCAAACCATCTGGTTTTTTGAGGTCGTTTTTTTTTTCTTTTCGTTCTCTGGCGGCCTGCCCTGCAATGTTAAAACATGCTTTTGCAAGGTGACGCAGGCTAACTAGCTGACCCTTAATAGATTGAATTAATGCTTGCAGAGAGCAGAAGTCTGCAGATCACGGCTGGAGCTGTGGGCTGCAGCATCATTTCTATAACGAGTGGAAAAGAGAATGAGGGCGTTAAGTCGTGAAAAATAGCCCTCTGACCTCTGATCCTGATCACCTGAGCCCCGGTGGTAAAGGTTAATCCAGCACCTCCTTCCGCCTGAGTCGATGTCTTTATTTAGCCATTGACTTCTGATTAGTTAGGACCCCTTTGCTTTTCTCCGCAAACATCCGGTTGCCTCATCTGATGGTGACAAAAACATTAGATCAAGCTTAGTTGAGGCAATTTTACCTGTCACACATGGAACAGATAAAGTCTTCTTGGTTTAAAACGTCCTTAGCTGGTTTTTACAGATGTGCGTTAACAGATTCAGGACCATTAGAGAATCTATTCAGGCGATCCTTTTTCTATGTAGCCATGGCAAAGCCCAGGTTTATGTAAAATACAGGGTTTGGGGGCTCTTCTTTAATGGACACAGGCAGTATTGTAACTAAGACACTTTTTTTTCTCTCTCTCTGTCTCATGAGCCATCCTCCCTCTCCACTTCACTTTTCATCGCCCATCCAGTCTACACCCTCCTATCCTCTCTCTTTATTCCATTACCATCTCGTTCCGCTCGCAGGCTTTACTTACCCAAGGTCAGGTCTCTGCATTTTGGTAGCAGAATAGTGACTTTATTCTCCCCTCCGCTTGTTCGATTACAGCCGCACACAAAGCTGCCGGAGGGAGAGGGAAAAACATGACGACAACCCTGAGCCAACTTGAAGTATCTGTAGGTTTCCTGCTCTCGTTAACCCTTCTTTTGATCTGCTCTCCTTCCCTGTTATTCGTGCGTGGCATTGTTAATAATTGCAATGTACTGAGCAGTTGCTGATGATTGGAAAAAAAATAAATATATATATAAACAAACAAAACTGAATGACAGAGATTAATTGAAGAATGGGAGAGATGTGGTTCTCCCACAAAGACCTTGGTGAGAAAGAGCAGGAAGGCCTACAAGTTCAAATGAAACCAAGTTCGATATTTGATGGCAGCTATTGTTTTGTGGAACTTTTAAGGTCAGAATTAGAGCGGCCCTCGGGATCGATTTGAAATCTGATTAATCAATAAGAAACCTATTGATTTTTTTCCTCCCGTTATACTTGTGAGAAATGAAATCTGGGTCTTAAATTGGAGTTAATGTTCAATTGATCAAGATATGACAGTTTGATTTTGTCATTTTTGTTTTTCTCTGTCAGATGTGATCAATCATCCATTCTCTTTGATTATTAAAGCCTTATGCTTTAATAATACGGTGGATCGTTATAGCTCAAGGCAACTCCCCTGTGTGAAACGAACATTTTTCAAAATCTGCCAAATTGTGTGTGTTGGGTTTCTTCACACTTTTGATTTGTTCTGGAAATGTATGAACGCAGTTTTATCAGATTCAAATCTGTACTTTTGCTGAAGTCATTCAAATTACTTCCTGTCAGAACAAACTTTGAAGAATCTAAAGATTTCTTCAAATCTTGGAAAACATCTGAGGTTAAACCTTCAAAACGGAAATTAAAAATGCCATTGAAGATTAAAATCATATATAATTATGATATAAGATAGACGTATTGCATGTTGTAATATACAGTAAATCAAAAATAACATTATTGTCATTAATAAGTGAAATAAAGTGGCAAACATAAATATAAAACCAATTTGTTTAGTCCTTGCTGGCTGCTGTTAAACATTTCCAGCCTCTGTTGCCCAGGTGCAGGAACCACACCCCATTCTGGCTTTTGGGGCTGGTTCGGTTTTTGGGCCAGCAGAACTCAAGAGGAGCTGAGGGCGGTGGAGTCCGGTGGGGTCCCGGATCACAAAACACGAGGCCTGAAACTCAAAGGATGTTTCCCCAAGAGGAGCAACCGAGGCAAGGGGAGGTTGTGAGAACGGCCCAGCTGAACAATCCGTGGCCGGCCGAAGGCAGTCACACTTTAAGGGAACAGATCATTAGGTGTAATTAGGGTGTTCACATTGTCACGTACCCCCTCCCAGACTGCTGAGGAATGAATAAAATCACCAGCTACACCCCCAGCTTGCCCACTCACACACACCACACACACACACACACACACACACACACACACACACACACACACACACACACACACACACACACACACACACAGCAGCTCCCCAGTTAGTGAAAGCACTTTGATGTCAGAAGAGTCGTACAGAACTTGCCAGCATAAAGGCAGTGTTTTAAGCTTTCTCTCTTTTCTCCCCTCTGTCCCTGCCCCCTCCCACTTTCCTTCTGTCCCCCTCCACAGAAGGCTGTAAGACACACAGGGCTGAATGGACTACAACCTTTTCCCCTCATCTCTCTCGCCACCCCAAGCTCCCCCCCCACCCCTCCTTCATCTCTTTTTCAGCCTTCCCACCCTGCATTTCTTTGAGGCTTGGTCAATTCTCCAGGCCAAACAAAAAAAAAAAGAAAAAGCATCAAATGTTTTCTGCTGCCGGGTAATGAGGGAGTGGACCTCATCAGGGCCCAATAGTCAGCTATCCTTGGCTTTTGTTGTGGCTCAATGGCACCGCGTTCTTTGAAAAACTCAAAAGCAACTTTTTGAGGAGTGAAGGATTGAGAGAGATATGTCAGACAGGGAAGGAGAGCCAATAAAAGAAAGAGAGAAGCCACTCTGTTTTTATGCTAAACGGCTGTCCTGTTAGAGCGGCGGACAGCTCTGACAATGACTTGATTGGAGCTACATGTGTTTGGATGACTTTCTTCTGAAGAGTCTGTTTCTCATGTCTGGTGTCTGAGTGGGGAAACTTTTTTGCATTAGCTCCAACATTTTGGTAATTTCCATCAGCTAGTGGTCATTAGGTTATTTAAATCCAAACTTCCAAAAATAGATGTGTACCATACTGACTTTGCAAACACGCATGTGGATGTCTCCATATGTTGCTTTAATTCAATTTGGACCTCAGATCTGGGAATATCATTACACTCTAAAGTCGGAAAGCAAGTATGGTTTCCTAAATGTTCCTTTTTCTAAATGCTGTCACTGTCAAAAAGACCATGTAGCTGTGTAGACGGTCTATCTCAGGAATCCCAGATGGTTGCAAAGAGATGCTGACTTTTCAGAAATCTTATTTGAACATTTTCTTTGACATGTTGTCCAAATACTTAAGAACCGATGTGTCTAAAAGACTACTACTTCTAGTATCCACCTTGCCTTTCCCATAGTACAAAGTTAGCAAACCAATATTGCTTCGGTTGCACTCATATAATATAAGGGAGCCAAGCTAAGACATACACATCATGCATGCAAAATGTACACTTTTTGCTTCCGACTGATTTTAACTTTGCAGTTCTAGAAAGCTTGGCCAAAGTCAATTTAAATTATAAAAATATTCATATCTTTGAGGCACCTCATAGTTACGTGTCTACACCTAATTACCATAAATGTCAACACTGTAATATTGTACCATTGTAATTGAATTTACTTTAACTAATAGTTCAATCTCTAATTAGTGACAATGACTAGCAATTTAATGATTAGTACCGTTTCTTAGTCATGAAATGTAAGTTGGTTTGGATGAAATGTCTTTATAGACCACAAAGTGTTGCTGTTGCATTTATTGTCTGATCAGAATACTAGATTAGCATTAACGTTACAATTTCCGTATGCTTATTGATGACCCACTAATAGTTTTAAAAGTTTATAAACCTGTTGTGTCTGGTCTGTGTTTTCTCACAAAATGGTTGGATATAAGAATCAAATAAACAGTTTAAGATGAGACGGTAAAATGCAAAGTAGACTCAAAGTGAAGTCTGACTGTCAGAGGAGTGTGATGAAAGGTGGTGGCGCGGGTGGTTTTCGGAGGGGGGGAGGTGGTGAAAGACCACAATGTGTAGGCGGAGGAAATCTTGAAGGAGTGGGATCTTGACAATCTCCTTAAGATGGATAATCAAGTAATGACCCGCAAGGCTTCAGCCTCATCTGATTATAAATAACCAATGGAATCATCATCTCTGATTGTGTTTCCATTCCTCCTTCTTCTTTCCCCTTCTCTTATTTATACCTCCGTCAGCCGTCTTTACTGTAGGTAGACACGGTTCACAAAGAGAGAGGGGGGTGGGTTGGTGGAAAGATGGCAGGAGAAAAGCCGAACTGAGATTCTAATGATGTGGCGGCAATTGTGACAAGTTTCTTTTTTTTTATTTTTTTTTTTTGCTTTTCGGAGCGACTATTTACCGGTTGGTGGGGTCACCGAAGGTTGATGAAATGACACCTCCCTTTTGTGCGCGAGGGAGGGCGAGTTTGTCAGGTTGTTATTAAGCCTGATTCAGCCAATTGGCTCAGAGTGGGAACCCCGTTTGTGTGAGCGGACACGGAGATAAAAAGTTGACAGCGGAGAAGAATAGAGTATTTCCGTCCCCATGCTTTGTGATGATTACTAATTATCCTGCAGCTTAAGGAGGCCAGTGGCAGAAATTCACTGATTTCATAATTTAATGGAGCTGTCGCAGGATACTCAGTCAGCCGTTGATGGCTTGCCTGGAATGATATGCAATTCCTCTCTTTTCTTTGATAGAATAGTGGCGATGATGATTATAGTTTGCGCTGCACTCCCTGACATGAATCCTGTTGACGTTTTACACCGTTTTAAAAAGTTTCACAGGTTCACCTCAGCTGGAGTGCTGCAGAACAATAGTTCGGCTCAAAAAACCATAAAGCAGTGACACAAAATAGGAGCGATGTCAGTAGATGGGTTCATGTCACCCTGTGGCTTCCATAGTCCTGTCACTTGCACTGATATTTACTACAAAAATTGTACAGCTGAACAATATTCTATAAATATATAATAAAAAGCTGAATCTATTAGTCCTCAATAGCAACCTTTTGATTAAGTTCTAAAAAAATTTCTCATGTTTTCTTAATGAGAACATGAGAGTTACATCGAACACAAAATCTGTATTTTCTGTAAATTTGTTGTCAAAAGATTTTTTAAGCTGAATTTTGTGTTTTTTAATGACGCATCAGTAAAACTAAACCCAAGTGTGACGAGAATAAATGTATTGCTTAATGCCAGAGTTCAGTATGATCCACAATTAACCTGAAAAATATCAATGTTACCCATTTGCTCTGAACCACCATTTTCCTCTTCTTATATATTTATCTTAATTTATATTTTCATTTAGGTTTAAAATGTCTTCCTTTTGCTTCTTACACAATTATTTGACTCATCTGATTAATGATATGATCATAAATAATGCTAATTATTTACCCAGATTTATTTGTTTAATACTAGTGAGAGCCTCCCTCTTTTTTTTCTTTTACTTTTAATGTGTACTCTAAAATCTTTGCATTTTTGTGACTCTTTTTTGTTGCAAACTCCATTAATGAGTACAATTAAGAGAATGTTTTCCTGTGTTTGTGAACAGAAATACTGCCACACTGTCTGTCTGGACTCTGGGATGGACTACAGGAGGCTGGACAGGCCTGTGGCTGGGAAACTTTACCACCTGTAAGACTCACGTGTTGCGTCGTTAATGTTAACAGTCCAGCTCAGTTCAGAGGCAGTGTAGAAGTCTGATAGCGAGTCGACATTAACCTCCACACAAACATTCACGCACAGGAAATGTTTCTGCACATGATGTGGTTAGATCTTTTTTTTTTCCCTTTTTTTAAAAGATTGAAAGAGAAGGCAAACACATGTATAAATGGGCAGAAGCAGGCAGGGAGGTTTATAAAGACCTGCATTACCTTGAAAGAGCCATGAAAAGAATGAAAGGAATCAATAGAACATGAGAAAATGGCAGAGCTTTAAAAGCTACTTTTTTATTTTCCTCATTACACATCCGCTGTTAGGACCGTGTATGTACACACACACACACACGTAGCCAAACAAGTTTGGGCCATTCAAGTGCATGTAAATGGAGAGCATCACACCCTTTTACCTGGAGTTAAAACACAAGCAAACAAACACACACGCATACACCCTCCACAGTTTCACTCTAACGTGCATTCACAGGCTGACGCTCCTGTTTAGAGCCTAACATCCTCATTTTTTTCTGCTGATGGAGTGAAAAGCTAAGTACTCAACACCAATGCTCTGCTTGCTGCCAGCGTTTGATGTAGCCACTTCAGCGTTATTAATTTTATACCCAATTGTTTCCCCTGTGGTTTTGTTGTGTGTGCGTGTGTGTGTGTGTGATGTGTGCAGCACAGGAGAGCCCGGAGCAGAGGCTTACCTGGATGCACTGTTTGAGGAGCTGGCATTGAGACAGAAGAGTGGTAAGGAAGTTAAATTATTAAGTTTTAACTGAGTCTCATGCTAAAAAAAGATATTTCTTGTCCTGAAATGTTGGCGATTGTGAGTCAATGTAATGTGTTTAAGTTCGTCCAGCTATTTTTTTCTTCACAAAAGATATGAGAAAAAAAATTGAAAATTAACAAACATCTAACATTCTTATAAATTTGGACAAAGATAACCAATTTTATTTACACATTTTTCCAATTGCATTGTAAACCAAATAGTGTGAACAGTTCCTATTATGGATGGGAAATTATGTTGGAGAATGACAAATCTGGTTATTGATTACAGTCCACAAATGTATTTTTTTTTTAACGTTTTCTTCTTTTTGCTGACAATATGCCTTTTGTGTTGTCAAATTTTGTGGGAACCTTTAAAAAATAGCACTAATAAACACAAATTAATCAGTTCCACATCTCTTGATGCCAAGGCAACACCACTCCACTTACTGGATCAAGTCCAGTTTCAGCTCAAAGTTCCCCCACAGATCCATGAAAAATATGTTATGAACCAACATCCAGGCTTAGTCCTTCATGTTATCCTTCAAAACGCTAAGCTCTAAATTTACTGACTAACTGCTTTGTTAAAAGGTGAAAGTGTTTGCAATCTCTTTGTCCAATCAAATTAAAGAAAACAAACCACAACAATCATTCTCACTCCATACCTCTTTTTTAATCAAAAGAACAGAGTTGAGGAGCACAACGTGACAACTACATCTGCTGGATGTTTACATTAGCATGCGTGAATAAAGAAGGGATCAGTTTAAGTAATAATAAAACCTCTAAAGATGCAACAGAAAATTAAATTTTTCTTTCTGCTAAACACCTGCAAAACTCTTTTTTTCTTTTCCTCACACAATGACCTAATTTATCTTGGGCAACCTTAGATGAGTGTCCAGTTACTACTCTTTCGCTGTCTTATATTTGTTAATTTTGATTCAAAATCAGTGCACTAAAAATATAGCATCAAAATCTTATGCTTAGCTCAAACTATCAATAAAGTTTGTTTCTGTCTTTGTTTTTAAATATAGTCTATAGGTTTGACAAATCATTTCAACAGTAACAATTTAACTATATTGCTATTAATGATTTTCTATTTTATTTCCAATCTTGTTTTATTTAGTTCATTTTTATTTTCTTTATTTGTTCTCATTTTTCATTTTCTGTATTTATTCACTATTTTTTTTTATTAACAGACTTTTTTTTATGTTTTTCTTCTTGTCATATTTCCTCCTAGCATTTTTCCCCTTATTAATCCTGTTGAAAATTCTGAACTATTGATTTGCACTATTGATTTGAAGTTTTATGTATAATTAAACAAGTTGGAAAATTCATGCCTTTTATATTTTAGAAGCAATATTTATTGCCAATTTAGGCAAGATCAGCCCTCCATAGATTTATAAAATTAAAAAAATAATAGAAAGAAAGCTGCAAAGTTTATTTTCATCCTTTTGTGTGGTACGTGAAGTTTAACTGTGTTGTTTTTGAAAACATTTTATTGTGTTGAGGTCAATTTTGACTGCGCTTTGGTTTCTCTAGTTACTGGTTCTCGTGTTCTCACCGTCCTGGGCAGAGATGTGACTCTTCAGAAGACGTGTGGCTCCATCGCTGATTGTACTTTTGAAGAACTGTGTGGTAAAGTGAGTAGTGCCTGGCGATGATGTGGGATGATGAATATAAAATTGTTTGAAGATGCCTTTCCTGTCCTTCATGAATTGATGATTTTCCTCCTTACACTGCTGGAAGCAGTAAGAGTGAACATAGTTTCTGCATTGGGAAAAAAAAGTTTATCCAGTTTTTCAGTTTTAAGCATATAGTCTCAACTAAAATGACATATAGATTATTAGCCAAAATGTTGTATATTTCTCACTTGAGACTCCAAATGCAATCATGAATAATAAAAACTGCTGAGGTTGATGCTCTTCACTCCAGTCATTATTACTTCTGGGCCTGGTTTCTTTTTCCCTGTGCACTCATATTGTCCAAACCTTTCTCTCTGTCTAGGTCCTATTGGTCCGCTCAATGTCAAAAAGCAAGTCTATTGATGAGTTTATTATTAACTGGGTCTTTTATACCCTTTTTGCAGCAGTAATCTGCAGTGCATGTGTAAAGTCTCAACCCTGATGGAGAGTGGGGAGTTTTCGAAGGCGTCTGAGCTTCAAGGCTTCCCCTGACATTTGTTGCCGTGCCATCATTAATTTTAAGAGCAATCAAATTGAATGGCAGACCGCCCAAGGACATTACATCAGCAAGGATATTTTCCACAACATTCTTTTGTGGTAAACTTGGCTCTTCTGTTTTTTTTCTCCCTGCTCTCCGCCGGGATATACAGACCCAACAGTCTGTATAGATGTAAACATGAGTGGCCAATGCTTTCAGCTTGTCCCCTCTTCTCCAGCCAACGGGTGCCAGCGATTACCTGGAAATGGCGCGGATCTTTGACACCGTATTCATCCGCCATGTTCCCAAACTGACGCTGACTCTGAAGGACCAGGCCAGGCGCTTCACCACGCTCATAGACAATTTCTACGACCACAAGGTAAACAGTTCAGATGAAAGTGAGCGGAAGAGAATCAATGCTCCTCCTTTTAATGCTGAATCCTATGTTTCGAACATTGTGGTCCGTGAAGGTTTTTTTTTTTTTTTACATTTTTTAACCTGTGTGGAGAATGTTCTTTTTCTTTGAAGAGGTCAAGCTATTTCTCATTGATTTTCAAATAATGGGATTTGAGACTTAGCCTTGCATTTAGATTTGTTCCAAAGATCAGCTAGCATTGAGAATAATAAAGACTTTTTATTCTCAATAATAAGCATGTGGTAATAGGATAAGACCTTCGCTGTACTTTGAAAACAAAATCTATAATAAAAATGTTTTTTTTGCTCCCTTTGTGTTCTCTGGTTGCACCTGAGATTTCTGCATGCTGCATTAGGGAACAGATTTAAGTGGATGAACGACGGCAGTCCACCTTTTAATTCCTGCAGCTCTTAACTAGAACTACAACTAATAATTCAATTCAATTCACACAAGTTAAGTTAAATTAATTCACGTTCTTGTAAATCAGGTGGTATCAATCAAAGGTTTTATTTGTTGCATAAATTGAGCCTGAAATAAAACACCTCAAATACGTGGACTATTTACAGTATGGATTCATTACATGTTAGAAATGTGGCTCAGGAGATTTGTCATTGTCCAAAAAGCTCAAAATAGAAGTACAAACAAGAAAGTTTTGTGTTATTTGGATCATCCATATGATTGTAGAAGAACATGGAGAAAAGATCATTGCATCTAGCAATCACATGTGAGGAAATTCAAGAGGAAAATGTCAAACTGTCTTTGTTGAAGTGGAGGCCTGAACATTGCGAGAAATACTGGAAGAGACGAGAGTGATCATCAGAGTCACCTGGGAATCTCTGGTGGGATTTGAAAAGGCAAGTTGCACCGAGATTATTAAACCAGAGATATTTTCCCGCAGAGAGTTGGCCAACATTCCTCTAATGTCTGACCATGCGGCACTTTTACCGAAGGTCCTAATAGCAAAATGCTCTAAAGAAATACTAAAATGTTTATCATGCAGTAAGGACAAAATGAGAAATGACAGGATGCTGTCGGCTCATTCCTCTGCTCATCGCTTGTATATTTGCAAAACTCTCTCTGTTCAGTCACTATTACACAGAGGTCTGAAAGATTGTACAGACAAGAGCTTCAGGTTATGTCTGTAAGTCTAAAGTGAACAGGAATTTAAAGTAAGGCACAAAAATATATTAACAGCTGCCACAAAGGTAGATAGTTGGTTAAGCATTGCTGAATTCAGCCTCTCCAAAAGGTTAACCTTCCTCATGAACATTTAAACACATTAATTTGCACATCTTAAACAAATCAAGGTGAGTGGTCTTTGGAAAGACATCCAGATGCTTCAGATGTTTTGCTGTCTCCTGTCCCTGATGTATTGTCACGTAACTTTTTTTTCTAGCTACAGAAATCATTCATCAGGGACAAGAGAAGTCACATCTATGAAAAAGTCAGACAATCCCAGGTCTAATCCGTGTTTACTTTTTCCCCCCAGGTGAGAGTGGTGCTTCTGGCAGCAGCTCCGTTAGAGCAGCTCTTCGTCCACACCGGAGGTGAGGATGAGAGAGATCGACAGCTGCTGGATGACCTGGGCCTCAGCGACGTAAGATCTCACCTGCAGCACAAACACATATTCATTTTTCTGGACAGAGATTTAAATAGACGATCCGTAAATTGAAAAACTCACAGCTTTCATCCGATATTTGAATTTGACTGGATTCAAGAGGCTAGTTGAACCAGCTCTGGTTTCTGCTAATTGCGGTGTTCCACCTTTTTTTAGGAAGCAGCAGAGAGGCTCACTCTGTTCACAGCCGAGGAAGAGATCTTTGCTTTTCAAAGGACCGTCTCTCGGCTGAGGGAGATGCAAACTGAGGCTTACTGGACGGAGGGAGATTGCAGTTCCAGCAGCAGACACATGAGCAGCTAACATCTGCAGCCGAAAGCTTTAATAAGAAACTACCTCCCAACAGCATGATGCCTCACTAACCAGCTTCACTCCTTGTGGAGTGAATCAGCATGTCTTAGAGCAGTGTTGTCCAAAGCCAGTCTTCAGAGGCCGGTGTCCTGCATGTTTCCCCGATTCAGGACACCTGAATCAAATGAAGGAGCTCTTGGCAGGTCGTGCAGAACTGGATGTCGTGCTGAGGAGGCAATGCAGCTATTTAAATCAGCTGTGTGTGTAGTGACACATCTAAAAACATCCAGGACACCGGTTCTGTTTCAGAGTAAGCAGCACTTTGCTCCAAACAGTAAAACAATAACTGCATCCCATGTCATCTGATGTCTCCTCATATTTTATATGAGTTGAATATGTCCTGCTCTCTCCTCCTCGTGGACTGCTGGTTTAAAATAAAAGGTCGACAGCTTTCCAGGGATTTTACGGCACAGCGAGGAGAGGATCAAACATTCTTCCTTTGCGGGTGATTAGTGCCTTCTAGTGGAGGAAAGTTTATAAAATATTTTTAAGCCATTTTTTTTTTTCAAATCTGAATGTTGTTCAAACATGAGGAAGTGCATAATTGTGAAGTGAAAAGAAATGATGCGTAGTTTTCAATATTTGTTTTCACAATCAGAAATCTGGAAAACGTTACAAATATTTGTCTTCAGCCCCTCCCGTTCCCCCCAACACCCTAACTGAATGCTTTATTGCAGCACTTTTTCCAAAGCAACAAATTCGAGTTTTCACACCTAGCAACTCAAATGCTTGCCCAGTATTTCTGGAGAGGGATCATTCCCACTGCATGATGCTGGCACCACCATGTTCCACTGATGATGCATTCTGCGGGAGAGCATTAAAGGAAAGGTGAAGCTGTCTCTTATTTCTTTAAATGCCGCTTAGAAGATCGTCCCACCTGGAGATTGACTGACTGCTCATATATAAGTAACACCACCTTCTTTACTCTGGCTCTCTGAGCCTTTTTGAATTAATTTTAAGATTTTGAAATTCATTTTCAAAGGGCTAGCTCCTCGTTACCTTAAGACTTTGCGCATTCCAAATAGATCGTATAAGACTGTTGAACAGTTTCTTGTTGTTTCTGCGGCTGAAACATAAAAGAGACCAGGCTTTTGCATTAACTGCATATTAGAACCCACAGAGCGATTTGGCCAATGGCTTTGTTTTTTAAATCAAATTTATAAATGAAAGTGAATTTATAAATCCCCAGTGTTGGTGAATACATGAATAAATTAAAATAACATTTTTTAATAAAAGACGTATTCCCTTTGTTTTCTTTTTAATGATTTGTGACCATCTGGTACAGTAGTTGTTTTCAATGTATTCCTATTTTGCCTGTAGGTGGCAGCAGAGATCAAGAAGTTGCTCAGGTGTTATTATTGTCCATCCAGGGATGAGGTCATCCTAGTGCAGCACTCCAGCCTGGCCCTGCAACCTTTGATAGCATCTACTCGATCTAGACTAAGAGCCTTATGTAAGAACAGATCAAGCCGGCCAACCAGCCAGAGTCATGGAACAAGCACCAACATACCATACAGTATCTGTGACCTCACTAGATCTAAGTGATGATGCGGATGTGAAAAGATACAAGCCTTTTAAAGGATACAAGCCTCTGCACCATACCTTCCAGTTAAAGGAAAATAAATTACATCCTATTTGCTATGGACCCCTTTTATCCAATTGGTGCATTACATTGGTCAGAGGGGAGATGGACGCCATTCATCGTCATTGTCTTAAATGGATCATCCTCTCCGTTTTACAAAACTTTTCATAGTCTCAATCCACACATCCCAGCAGGAAATACCACCTTGTCCTATTACCTAAACCACACTCTATACTGAACACAAACCTGACGGCTGTTCTCAGGTTTGTGTTGGACTGTCTCTTCTTTGAGTGTCTTTGGACTGGAAGAGGTTTTAATTAAATTTTTATTGGATTTTTTTGTTCTTTCATCCAATATAATCAGATTCCTTTGATTTACCTGGAGCTGCAGCGCCCTGCTTCAGTATTTGTGCATTAAGAATGCAAAGTAATATGTTCTTTAAGTAAAAATCTCAAATAGTTTGTGCATTTGTATTCAGCCCGTTTTTTTTACGCAGAAAACCCTGATTAAAGACCGTTGCAACAATTTGCCTTGAAAAGTTTAATCTCTATAAATCCAGTTGTTCTGTGGAGATTGAGATTTGTAGAAGAACAGTAGTGAACAAACGGCATTCTGAAAAAACTCATTCAGTCCAGTACGTGAAAGTGGAAATGTAATCCATAAAGACACTGTTTTACTTACAGAGGCTTGTGGCACCCTGGAGGAGCTGCAGAGATCTACTGCTGCTCAGGTGGGCGAATCTAATGATAAGACAACTGCTTTTCACAAATCAAAGAAAGAAAGAAAAATCTAGGGTTTCACCCTGAAAACATAATCTCCATGGTAAAACATGGTGATGACAGCAAGATGCTGTGGGGAAGCCTTTCTAACAGAGGGAAAAGGAAGTTGGATAGAAATGAAGGCAATGGACATTTACTGCATTTTGCTCACCTGAGAGTTTGTAAAAGTACACATTGGAAACATGTCAGTGTTTAATTCCGTTCCTTTGTACTTGCAGACACAAACCAGCACTCAAATATTTTAAGTGCTCAATTGCTCTGCAGAAGCCTGACATTTGTGTCAGCTTTCCTCCTTGATGTGAACAAGAACCGTCTCTCAGCATCTCTGAATGGAGTAATTCCTATACGTAAAGAGTTATGACTCTTCACCATTGCACCAACATGTTGAGTAATAATGAAAAACAGTAGCAGTGTGAAACCTATTTTCAATGTTTCAATTAAGCCATTTTTTTCACTTGGTTGCTATTATAAAGGCGATAATCTGAGAAAGCAAGAGAACTAATATATTGCATATATTATTTGTCAGAATAATCGTGATCAGCAGCGCATTCCTGCACAAGAGCGGCGAGAACGAGCATCGTGCACAGCACTCAAGCATGAGACAAAGAGGATGACGGAGGATGTTATGATTCAGTCAAGGTAGAGAAAAAGAGGTGGGGAAAAGGAGTCAGGAGAAGAATTAACCATCAACTTACCCATCCGGATTTTTCCTCTTTATTTCGGGTTAATAACTGGGGTGACGTAATTATTTTTGGACTCCAGTAGGGGGCGTGGTCAGATCATCGTGACAGGCATGATTGACAGCGCGGATCTCATTAAAGGAAACATGCACGAAATCTTGAGACCTATAGTCTTGAATGATTTCTCAGAGGAATATATTATTCTTATTACAAATACACTAAAAATCGTGGTGTGCATTTGCATTTAGTGCCTTCTACTTTGACAGCACTAAATATTAACCAGTCTAATCAACTGGCTTAAGATGTCATCTAAATAAAAGATTTGATATTACTTTTATGTAATTTTGTCTCAGAATGAACACAGCTAACATTTTAGAGGGTATTTTGGAGAACAATAGTGAACAATCAGCATCATGAAGGCCAAATAACATGGGAGATAAATCAGAGGGGAAGTTGTTGAAACATTTAGGTTATCAAACAGTATTCCAAGCTTTGAATATCTCACAAAGCAGAATTGAATAAAGCGCAATTACAAACCTACAAAGAATAAATGGCAAGCTGGGCAGGGAGAGCAGCAATATGTGGCTTATGCTTACTCTGGAGGAGCTGCAGTGATGGAACTTCTTCCGAAGACATCTGTCATTCAAAGATTTGGCAAAAGGAGTGAGCGCCATTGTTAAAGGGAAGCTATAGGAAATCAATCCGAGCTTTGTTGACTACCTGCAAAATTCAAAGAGCTGCTGAAAATTAAGAGTGCTCAGTACAATCCTGCTTTTCATCACTAGCCACAATGACCAAGTCAGAGTCAAGGGAAAGAAATATGGAGCTAAATACAAATAAAACCTAGAAGGAAAACCTGCTGGAGGCTGTAAAAAGTGTGAGACTATAGGACAGAGGTTGAACTTCCAACAGAACAATGAAAATAAATATCCAGTCAGAACTTTAATGAAAGAGTGTGGATCAAAATCTATGCATGACTTATGCCTCTATTGTCTTCTGCCAATTTGAAGGTTGTATTCAGTAGAGCATTTAAACCTAGTTGCTCTCTTGCTGCAGGCCGGGTAAAACCCAAACGCCTAAAGGGGCGTCATGTGACGACAAACCTGATGCACTAGTATGTCTCATGTTTGCCGTAAGCAGTGACATTTTTCTGTCCTCCAGTCAGTGGACTGTGTGGTGTGACGCCAGTCACTTCCCCTTAACCTTACCATTGACCTAAGAATCTACTCAAGGAGGTCCAGGTAAGTTGGGTGTATGGGCCACTTTCATAATGGAAACAGAGAACATAGTGTACCGAACTGCACTGACCCGTGCCGCACAGTTCAGAGGAAAGGCTTTAGAGTTACACAATCAAAGTGCAGATTTCATTTCAATTAAGGTTATTTGGGAAAAGTTCCAAATTTTTGTTCACTGAAGTTAACCAACAAATCTTACTAATAAAAAATGTCTCCCTAATCTCATAAGCAACCAGGTGTCCCAATTCTCCATGTCTGCATGTGAATATGAGAAACAAAAAACATGTTCAAAGGATAATGGAAAAGTCAGTTATATATCTGTTGTCTGTGCACCCCTTTCTGATGCCACCCTGGGCAACTGCCCTTATCATTATAAAAGAAAAACTGAAAAGCATTTATTATTATAGTATCAGTGATCATTTCAGAATTACACAGGACCATCTCATCACTTCAACTATCTCTAAAAATAGCTTTGGCGGGATTTTTTCCTTCTTCTTCGTATTCCGCGACTGTTGTGACTCGCTTTCTGTCTGAACACATCTCCAACATGTCAGGACGTTTTCCAGCGCTTCACCTGCGCGCAGAGCGCTGCTCAGCAGGGCTGTAATGTCTCTTTAAAAGGCCGATCCCCCATGCGCAAGATCCAGGGGGTTGGTCCTTGATCGGCTTGCATGCGTGTGTGTGTATGTGTGTGTGTGTGTGTGTGAGCGTATGTAAAAGTGTGTCTTGCGCGTGTGCGTGTGTATGTATGTGTGATCGGCTGCGTGGAGAGCAAATCGAGATACAGTAGTAACCCAGAGTGAGGTGGCAGTCTTAGTCCACATCGACCTGTCCATGCACACATCTTTATCTGAGTCCGTATCTTGTTCGGAGTGGACGAGAAGCGGCTCCGCATGGCTTCAAAACGTGGCTGTGGACAATCTGCGATCTGATCGGGTCTGTTCTTTGTGTGGAGACTGGCTGCACAAGGTAATTCGTTTGAGGTGTTTGAAGGGGGATTATTATCCAGAATATATGTCCGCACTTGATCTCCTGTAGGTCGATTCAGAAATAGCGGCGGGTCTTGGAAGACTCGCAGCAGTAAATCTGTCGGGGATCTGACAACATTTAAACCCTGTTGGTTATTTATAAGAGGGCGTTTATATGTAGATCAGAACCTTTAGAAGTTTTTTGTTTTGTTTTGTTTTCAATCTGCCCACTAACCTGAGTCTGTTTCTTCATACCTTCAACAGGCGTTCATTTCTGAGTGTCTCTCTGCTCTGCTGGGACTTCGCTGGGGTTGAATAGCAACAAAAGGACGGGAGCGCGCATTCATGGGACGCGACTTTGACAGCTCTCCGTCTGCTCTAGTCTAACTTTATCAGCAGTCAGCAAGGGGCCAGATTGTGTCTGGAGCCGGAGATAATGGCCGAGGCTCCGCTCCCCGACACGCTCCCGGACTTGGACGTGGTCATCGACCCGGACTTCGAGCCCCAGAAGCGGCCCCGGTCTTGCACCTGGCCGCTGCCGCGACCGGACTCCGGCGCGGTGAAACCGGAGAGCGCCGAGGCGGACATCATACCGGAGGAGGAGGATGACGAGGAGGACGGCGCGACCCCCACGGCGACCACTGTCAACGGCTCCGCCGCGGCGACGGAGGACCAGAGCAGCAACAGCCCCGTTACGGACGGCGCGTTCGCCTCCCCCGGCCACGACAGCGGAGGCTCCCCGCTCTCCACGCACTCACCGTCGGCCGCCTCCGGCGCCCTGACTCCCGGCGGCTTGGCTGCAGCGCAGACCCCGAGGAAGGCGTCGTCCCGCCGCAACGCCTGGGGGAACCTCTCCTATGCCGACCTGATCACCAAAGCCATCGAGAGCTCACCCGAGAAGAGACTGACCCTGTCCCAGATCTATGACTGGATGGTGAGGTCCATCCCTTACTTTAAGGACAAAGGCGACAGCAACAGCTCTGCAGGGTGGAAGGTAAGAGCCATTCCTGCGCCCACCCGGTCCCCCTCCTTCCTCCATCAAAACAAAAACAAAAAAAGCATGTGGTTTGTTGTGAACCCACTGATGTGCTGACGCACAAGCAGGGCAGTCATACGCGTCCAATTAAGCCCCCAGTTCAGGCTTTACGAGCGTGTATTTGAATCGTACGTCACTCATTTGCAACTATCAATTACCTCAACTAATGTCCCTATCAAATCCTCCGTATTCCGATGTTTGCCCTTTAGGTGCATCCAAATGAATTACAATGGCACAGAGAACGTTAATTACTTAGTAATTCATTCGAAATGTCAGGCATTTGTTAACTCTGATGTTTATAGTTTATAGAGAATTATATTGTTTTAAAAGTAGAAAAGCAGATTGCATAAGATTAGTAAAAATTGATGCCATGGTCATAAAATCTGCTATTGGCGCTAATATCAGTGTGGACAGGCGTCAAGACCTGCTGGAAAATGAAATTAGCTTCACCTTACAGGTTGAAGTGCCCTATCATTTTCTGATAAAACAGATTTAACATTTCAGTCAAGACTGGTTACAGCAGTTTTTCCTTCCACTCAACCTTCCACTTACATGTATAGCTGCAGGACTCTGTGTCCGACCAACTTCTTAAGCAATGACCTGTTGTGCCTAAACCTCAATGTGGCAACTGTCTGCTGGGCATCTGTCAAGTCAGCAGTTTGACACATGATTGTATAGACCATAACATGATCATGATATAACATTTCTTTACACACATTCCTTTTTGTTGGGCAAACATAATATTAATATTTTCTGAAGAGCAACACTTTTGGTTTTCATAAGCTGAAATAACCAAATAAACACTAGAAGTATTCACTCAGTGTGAAGTAATATTTACATATTCTGTGGATTTTAGTATTTATAGTGAATTACTAAAATAGGATCCATTTTTTGTTCATATATTTTTTTAGACGAACCCATACCAACTGTACAAACATATCTTCATTTTATATGTGGCTTGTGTGATAATTCAAGTTTTCTTCACTCTAGAAAAGCTGCCAAATATGATTATGGTTTGCTCTGACTCTGATTATACCTCATTATCAAACAAAACAAAATCGCAAATCAAGAAGGAAAATTGAGCCAGAACTACATAAATATTTAAGTTAGAATCACTAATCACCCCTAAATGAAAAATACTTATTTCATAATGCAGATAACTTGCCCCAAATTCAGGAGACATTTAAAATAAAAATGAGCAAAATGTCTCTTTTAATCCTTCATCCTGCTGTCATTTCGTAACAGGGTTTTACAACGTCTGATTTTGCTTTAAGTGCTACAACTGGCGCGAACAAATGTCATAACCGGTTTGTCTGGAAACACGGTGGCCTATTTTGAGTGTTGCAATCTGGTTTTAAGATGCTCGCAGAATGATACAGTTACATAAGTTTGCTCCTGAGCAGCGGCTAATCTATTAATGGTCCAAGAAAGCCGACTGTAAACAAAATGATTTAGCGGGAAAAGCTGCGTGGAAAAAATGTGAACTCTGAAAGTCCTTTTTCTTTATATGTGGTTCAGCATGGGGATTATTTAACTATTTTTGTTGGAGACACCTTCTGGCTCTGTTGTTTATGTTACAAAAAATAACTTTCCACCACGTATCTGTAAGGACACCAGCTTTGGTTGGTTTCCCGTTTGTTATGTAAACCTTGGCAGTGACCTATCAGTGTCTTAGACCAGGTAGGTGACAGCCAAGCTTGCTGATACTAGCATGAGGGAATTACATAACCACAGGTTGGCCCTGGGGGTTAGGTTAAAGGACTTGATCTGGTCAGCAACAACGTTTGGACCTGCAAATAAAATTGAGGTAAAGGCACAAAAGACCGAAGAGCTGAGATTATAACACCCATCAGAAGTCAAAAGTGTCGCCCCACGGTGTTATGGGGGCTCTTCAGCCATATTTTCCAGGGCTTCTTAGGTTTTGGTTATGTGATATGCTCCTGTAAGAAGCAAAAGAGGTTATGGGTGTAGCCCCCACCTGCATGTCAAGGCTGGGTTCACTGTCAACATGCAGGCTTGTTACTCCAGGAATTTGGGGCATGAAGGCCAAGCTGTCAGTGGTATAGTGTTACTCGTGGCCTGTCTGTAAATCATAGCTGGAGATCGCAGCTTGAGAACGCTTCTTGGATTCTTTTCAGGACAGGCTCTCTCCAACCTAGAGCAAAAAATGAAATAAGAAAAGTAAAGACAAACGTTAAAGCTTTAATTTCATTTTTGGTGACTCTGGAGTCTCACCTCTGCGGAGACCCAGGGTTTGAATGCCTACAGTTTCACACAGTCAGGGCACCTTTGTTGAAGAGATTTGCTGAACAAATCCTGGTAATCCCCCTGGGTTCTCTGCTGCAGGATCACAGCCACGTCATCCTCCTTCATATCAGTCAGCTAGCCCTCAGCCCAGACAGAAGTAGGTTAAGACTGCCAGCCATAAGACTTTTATCACCTAACATGGATATGTTTCAAATAGATTTGGTCGCTCCCTTATCGTCACACAACAGGGAACAAAGTGTGCTGAGAAACACGAGCGCCGCATTTGTTTTAATGTCATAATGAGCTTTTCCAGTGACAAGGTTTGCCGTTTTTATTCTTGCTGTTGTTCTTGTTTGGGTGATTTGTCTTTCAACAGGTGAGAAGTCTGGTGGTAGGTGGTTCATGTGTCCTATCTGCATGCAAAACGGTTCAAATTGATTGGACTATATGTCTGATCTAAAAACAGGGTTCTAAAACGATAGGAAAAAATCAGGAATTTCACTTAAATTCAAAGAAGAAGAAAAACAAACTTAAATGTAGAAAATATTTGTATTTACAGACTTTATTCCTTGTGATTTAAAAGTTCCATCCATCCATCCATCCAATGTGGAACTATCTTTTTGCATTCATTCTCAAAAAATAGGCAAATTAATGGAACAATATCACAAAGTCAGTAGAAAGTCTCTGTAGAGCTCTGTAAAAACTGTTTTACTGGAGAAGTTGAAGAATCCTTTACAGGCTGCACAATAAACGAACACATAAAGCACTGAGTGCTTTCATAAAAAGAGATTAGGTGCACCTGTCTGGATGCGTGTGCAGCGGTTGGTGTATTCGTTCATGTGGGAGCGTGGGATTCCTCCTGACTGCAGAAGACCTCGTGCTTCAGTGTTACTTAATCCTGCTCTAACAGGCTCTCTGTGGCCAACCACTGCTGGCCAAGACCTGGTCATGTCATACTTAAGGTAAACAGTTTTCAACACAAGTGGTACAAACTGTACAGTTTTTTTTGTGTGTGTAGGGGTGTTTGTTTGCGCGCGTGTGTGTTTAACCCTGGAATACAGTCAATATGTTCACGCTCAGGCATGCTTGTTCTGTTTATAGCTCTTCTGTCTGGTCATGTTTGGTCTTATCACCAAGTTCATGATTGTTAAAGTCTGGCACGGTCTGAAAATAGTTGTGCTCCTAAGAGTTTTTTTTTTTTTTTTCCATTAGATTGCAGATATCGCTAAGAACATTTAAACTGGAAAAATTAGATTTTTTTTGTTGCAACTGTAAAAACACCCAGATTTTAAAAAAACAAAAACAAAAAATACTTTCTCTTCATACTCTTGCTGCCTTCTGCCTGTTTATGAAGGAGCATGAAAACAAGATTCAGCAGGAACAGAAAATCAACATCAGATACCATGTTAGAATTTTCTTTTCTTTTTTGTTATACAGAAATTATAACAAAAGGGGACATTTTGTAAATTTTATTCAACTGAAAGGATCCATTTGTAATTCACAGTGCCATGCATGGTTGGTAGGGAATGGGACTTAAATTTAAGCGCAATGATCAACATGAGATGAGTGTTTAGTGGTAAAATTCCTCCAGTACTAAAAAAAATAAATAAAATATTCCCAAAAAGATTAGGTAGGGGACAGAGAAAAGGGAAAGTGGGGGTTGTCTATATGCATTTGCAGGTGTGTGTGCCGAACGCAATCAGAAACCCTTTCAGATCTGGCCCAGAGCCAAGTTGGAGGAGCTCAACCAAAAAGGCAATAAAAACGTGGGGAGAAAAGAACCGGGTAGGTGGTGCATGAAGACTGTAAAAGGGGAGACTGAAGGAGGGGGATGAGAAGTGAAGGGCAGGGTGGAGGGATTTGGGGTAAATTAACAAGCTCTGCTCCAAATTGGTGTCTTACAACCTCCCTCTGGCTGTGATTCCCAGCGGAGGAGTTTTGCAGGGGGCGATGATTTGTACGAGCCCACCTGCTCCAGGCGGGTTCTGTTCTAGTTCTATTTTAAGTCAAAGGTTTGTTTTTCTGCTTGTGTAGGAGAGAAACTTTGTTCTAGTGAGATTTACAGGTGGATATTACTTCTGTAGTCCAAAACGACATCGGAATGACATTACGCGTTTACCAGGTGCATTGCAGCACTTAAGCTTCTGGAGCTTTTCATTGTAATAAAAAGTGTTGCTTTAACTTAGTTTGTAGTTTCAAACTATGTGTTAGGTAATAGTTGGCGTTGTAAATTTCAGTAGCTGTTCCAAAAGCAACAGTTCAACGAAAGCTCACAGATAAAAGTCGTCTAAAATATGTCCAATGTGAATGATAGTGATTCATACGCGCAGCAGATTTGCATTATTTTTATTTGCCCCTCTTTAAATGAAATGTGTTTTTGTTCTTCTAAGAAAAAAAAACAATTGTCAAAGCTTGACAAGGAAAAAAGAAAGAAAAACATGAATATCCTGTATTTTCTTTTCCTCTTTTTGGCATCTCTGCCACCCACATCACCCTCTGCACGATTTGTTCTCCTCACAGACGCTCCTTAATTATTCAGCGCTTTCGGGATGAATCCAGATCACTGTATTAATGTTTAAGAGCTTGTTTCTTGGCCGAAGGCGTACCCTCACTCACCCTCGCCGAGTCTGTCTCTCCTTCGTTTTCACCACGGCCTTGTTTTTCTCTGCTTCTCTCACGCCATCCTTCATTATTTTCCTGCCAGCTCCCTCGTTCGTCTGGATGTAAAACACTGTTGTGGGCTAAAAACAGGCTGTCTTAAACTCCCTTTTTCTGGGCTCTAATGAAAGAAGATAAATCTCAGGGGGGGGGAGGTTGACTCATTGCAAAGAGGACTAAGGAGTATCTCTTAAATGCTTCTTCTTGCACACGTCACTGCACTATTGTTTTTAGGAGGCTTCCATAATGCTTTAAAAATAAATTAAATAGTCTCCAGAAATTGACTTTGCTTTGGTGGTGTGGTTGCAGACAGGACTTACTGTATAATGCGTTTCCTGTGGAGGTGTGTGTGCATGTCTCATCTGTGATAACATCAAAACAAAAACATTTGTGTCAAATTCACTGATTGCATCTTGTGCCCACAATAGGGGTTGCTTTTTATTTAGAAGTTGCTTTGCATGCATTGGCTGGAAAACCGGCAGAGTAAAATTACACAAATATGGGTGAGTCAGGACCTTTTGAAGAAAAACTTGTGCAGGTTTTATGCATAGCTTCTTAAATCACAATGACTTAATTTTACAAGGTGATCTCTGACTTACTTACTGGTGCAGTTTGATGAATAATCGTGTTTCTGTCGTTTTTCCACAACCTGTTTTATGGTGCTATCAAAGCACCGTCAGCATGTTTGTGCATCGTCCGATTACACCCATCTCTTCCAACTGTTGCTGCGTGGACGGGTTGTTCCTCTCAGATAACTGAGGCAAAGTACACAACTGAAGCTGCAAAACTTTTATCAGGAGGTGAGGTCAAATGAGTTTTGACAAAAAATGGGCTGAAGGGAACAAGTGTACGGTATATATTTAACATGTTGCGAAAATGAGAGCTACGGTTTGCCTGTGGCTTAGTGACCGGGATTAGATGTCCTGTTGTTTCCTTGAAAGCATGGCTTACATTCCTTTCTGCTCTGAGCTTGCTGTGGAGGTGACCCTAAACTTTGACCTTCCTAGAAGATAGATAATGCTTTAACAAAGCCAATAATTTAGGATGAGAAGTAGCTCTAGCTAAATGGAGACCCACGCTGTAGGCATATTGCTTTAGTCTGTGTGACTGTTGTCGTAAATTAAAATGAAACCAGTAATTACAGGTCTCCTGCAAAGCAAAGTTTGCTCAGTTAAAATAGAATGACTTGGAGTAAGTTTTAACCCTTTAGGGGTTCCTTTATTTATGTTTTGCCATTAAAAACACTCATAAAGTCATCAAGATAATTTTTCCTCAACATAGAATTTTTTTTTCATGAATAAAGTCTCTCTTTATTCTATTATTTGAGGACTAGTTACTTTTATTGCTAACAAAATAAAACTTTTTGGTGTATTTTTCCAGGTTCTCTATAAGAATGTAATTTGTGCCTGCAGACCTCACAGCTGTTGAATATCTTTGAAATTTAACCACTTGTTGAAGACTTTATTTTTTAATAGAAAAAAAGCAACACAACAAGTTGAAATATTTTTAAAAGGATTTTTATCCTCAGGAAATAAGAAAGATATTCATTATCAATATTCAATATTCATAAGGGCATTATGGGTGTAGACGGTGCAAAAACTGCAGAAGGGAAAGATTACTCTGTTAGTTTAAAAGGTTAAAAAGCTCAAGAAGAAATTAATTTAGAACCTGGCTAAACTGTATGGTATTTTGCAGCATGAGCAAATATATGCAAAGATAAAATTTTAAAACCGTATTCAACAATCAGGTTTTTAACTTGCATAACATAGAAGGAAAATTCTGAAATTCAATCAGACAGCAACAGAAAGACTATCTAGTGACTTAAAAGATATGTAGATGAGTCCGTACGTATATGCGGGTACCTGTGTAGTCAGGATAAGGCGTTGTTTATAAAATGCTTTTTTTTTTCTGTCTGATAAGTCGTCGGCCAGGTTGGAGGGTAGGCAGTGGTTTGGTCGGCAGCTGATAACGGAGTGACCCAGTGAACCCGTCTTGCTTTGCGTACCCGCTCACACAGTCCAACCTGCACATGCCTCCCATTCTGGCCCTGCTCCTCAGTTTCCCTGATAACCACATTGCTGAAGTGGGGCCCTGTGGCCTCTGCCTTCTCTTCTGTAGTCATCACCTCCAAAACAAGAGCCAATGCTCAGCTGTGTTTTTATGGGTTGCAGCAAGTTTAGTAGGTCATTATTTATTTGCCGTTCTGATCTTTGAACTGGCTTTGAGCTTTAATCTGTCCACTCCTTCAATCAGCCCTCATGAGTCTGCAAAGGACAGTCACTGCAACTGTCCCATTAAACATTTATTTGACAATGATTAAAGATTTCTGTCTGAAGAGAAATGGTAGTTAAAATAATGTGTTGCTCAGATGAAAAAGGAAATCGCTCTCATAACCTCTTTTGATGACGCTCTCACATTTACATCTGACATTAGTTGCTTTCTCTGCTGCGCTCGTCCCTCCGCCCCCGCTTTCGGCCTCCACCTCCCTCTTCCTTCTCATTCAGAGTAGGTCCAGATTCATGACTCCAGATTAAAACGAGATTACATTAGATTAATCGTTTTCGAAGCAGCAGTTGCAGCTAAACTGAGCTATATCTGTCTTTGTGTGTGCACATGTGTGTTTAAAAAAGTATAAGGAATCATGTTACCAATGTGTGACTTGTACATATACTCACGATGGTGATGTTATTGGCATATATTTTCATAACCACACAGAAATAGAACAGGTGCTTCCCGATCTGAGGCTTATTTCAATAAACAAATCTCATATAGATTACACCTTTTTGTGGTGGGTTGTGTGTGCGTGTGTGAAAAATGCTACTATAAAGTGCCTTTTACAAAAGTTACAGTAAAAAAAAAACAAGGAAAAGAAAAAAGTCCCACTAATTGCTGGAATATCCAGTCTGCAGTCTGCAATTTGATAGCAATGCTTCTAGCAGCCAGTTTAAAACAGCTACTTCAATAACCTGATAAGGATGATGTGTTTCCATAATATGAAACTATGCTTTCAACCATGAATATTTCCAAGCAGCAGAATTAGTCCTTCCAGGAAGCAAAAGAAATGAATATTTGCCCCGTATTATCCCTTCACAGCTGACCAGTAGTTCCCAAAAACAAGCAGAGGTTTTGGGAACTCTGCCTGTTTCCAAAAAATGGTAGAGTGCACTTGAGACTTTGAATTTGACCATGACAGCAACTTCAAAAGACTCGAAGAAAGTGTGACTCTTTGAAAGAAAACACATTTAAAGAAACATTGGCTCACAACAGTAGTTTCAAAAGAGCAAAGAAAACAAGCAGTATGTTCGTCTTTAGTGTTATTACATTAAGGAATCAAACTAAATTATCCTGTGTTGCTCATTTATTTCCACCTCATTTTATTACTTTCCTTGTTACTTGCTTTTGTAGTTTTTTTTTTTTAAGTATTAGTTAAAATAAATATCCATGCATTTTCATCCACTTTGGATGTTTCGTAAACTCGAATCTGGGAGTGGAAACTCTCCAACCACAGAAACGGCACTCCCAGATTTGCTAAGCAAAGACAGAGAGCCATCGGAAAGAAGTCATCCCGCCTGCCACCTGTTCAGCTCTCGGCGTTTCTGAGTGGACACACAGGATTCTCTTGTCTCTGTGAAATCCTATAGGTCAGAGTCTCACACATGCAAAGCGTGTTGGTGTCTGGTCTGGATTTGCACAGCTTCAGACTCAGGTGTGTTGCCGTCCTCACACACACTCTTGGGCTCCAGTGTCCCATGTCGTCCATGCATCATTAAAATATGAGAATTTTTTTTTTTCCTTCTGGGCTTCAGATAATAGTTCCCATTATGTTTCCCGACAGTGATTAGTCTCAGCATGGCTATATGCGCTTGAGCTTAAGATAAAAGTAAAGCCTTGAAGTCCAACTACCATCAACCTACCAGGACTAATCCCTCTCTTCATGAAGTCCCGGCATAAGCCCATGACTACAGAGGTTTTTGTTTGTGTGTGTTTGTTTGTGAAGAGGCAAGTCACTGTGGGATGAAGGCAAACCATTGTTCTGCTGCTGGAGGGGGGAAAAAAAAGAGTTGTGTGCTCATGTGGTGATTGCATCTGAATCTGTTAAAACATTTTTACACCTACACCGAAAGGAAAAAAAGTTCATGTTGTCTTGTTTTGTGTAATTTATAGTTTTATAAGCATGAAATGTCTTTTTTTTTCTTTCTTGTCAACGCCTGGTTGCGTGTGAGGTTGACTGAGAGGGTAGAGGGAAACACACGCAATGGATAGAATTTCAATTAGAGTTCTTCCCCCCCGACCTTCCAAGTCACTCTCTAAAAGCTGTAATCCATCTGTTTTGAGGCACTGCAAGTTAAAAATGGTGGTTGGTTTAGTCATGGTTATTTTCATATGGTTTCCTGCAGTTTCCATGTTTCACGTCTGATTTCTCTGAATTTATTGGGTAGATTATTTGTTTTACCGTCCCGTGCTCAGTCCCCAGTCAAACATGGATGTTTTATGTTTCCAGAAAACCTCAAACACTAACAATCCCAGTGTTTTCTGTGCAGTCTCTCAAAATTCATAGCCTTCTGTTCTTTATCAGAGCAAACAACTGCACATGTGGAGGCTGGAGGGCGGCTGGTGGGATAAATCTGCACGCAGTTACACAGTTCCTTGCAAAACTCTACAAAACACTACAACCACAAACTTGAATGCATTTTATTTGGGATCTGATGCAGCAGATCAACATAAAGTAAAACAAATTGAAAACTGAGTGTTCTGGGTTTTTTCCACTTCACAATTATGCCCTGCTTTGTGTTGGTTTATTGCATAATCTCCTAACGAGGTGCATTAAAGTTTATGATTTAATCATGGTTTAAACAAAGAGCATTACATTTTAAGAAGCATGAGGTCTACGCTATTTTCTACTTTTTGATTTTTGGCTGGCGCTTTAGCCAGTTAGTCGCATCCCTTTCTTCTGCTGTAGTTTATTTGCATATTTACTGAGAATTAGTTCCAGCCTCCGTTTATCTTGAGCACTTCCAGTAACTCCACCGGCTGGATTTTAATGAACAGCAACTGACATTCACATCACAGATTTAGCTTCAAAAGGTAAACACTGTTGCACCGGTGCGACCATGCTCTGTTTTATCAATGACACACAAGCAGAACAAATTTAAAAAAAACTTTTAATATTTTGATGTGGAAATTTGGTAAATACTTGGGACTGACTTTGCCAAACTTGGAAGCAAAGCCTCAGAAGCCTCGGCGTTGGTATTCATTTCATGTGTCTGCAGCCAAAAGCCAAATCAAAATGATGTCTGGCAAAGGTTCCTGCAGAATTCCTTTGCTTTTTTTCTGAAATGACAAGTAACTGTCACTGTGGCTCTGAGAAGCCTTCTTTCATCCTTTGTCTGTTATCATTTATGAGGCCTAGGTAAACTTTTGTGTTTGTGCACCTGGATTTTATTAGGTAGAGTGGACAAGGTACCGGTTAGGCATAGCAGACACCCACAACTTCCCTGTTAGAGATGCGGGTCGATCTAATAAAAAGGCACCTACGTGCTGATGGTGCACAAACCCGACATGGCTGGTGGCCAAGTCATCTCTGACTGACTTCATTTGTTTGGGAAACGGGTGGGAAACTTGAGGGCCGACTGAATAATCCTGTAAAGGAATAAAAACTCTTTGAAGGCTCACCTTCAGCCTTAAAAGTGAAATTTGCGGAGTCAGTGAAATGGGATGCGGGAGTTGTGGGTAGGGATATATCTACATTTAGCTGACAGTGGGAAAGATCAGAACTTAGCAAATGGGCCGAGAAGCAAAGGTTTATGTGGGATCTTTGTGACTGACCTAATTGCAGAGAACCTCTTCCATCATAAAGGTTCTGCTCAGCTGAAAGAGTGTTGCATTTGATGCAGAACTCCTAAGACATTGATGATACAATGAAGATATAAGATGTAATTATAAGGCCAGGCAGCACACTGAGCTTTGCCAAGATCATTGTCCTTGAGTTGTTTGAAAGCTTAGTGGGGTCATAAACTGATCATAAATGAGATAATGTAATGTACACCCTGTACTTTTAGTGTAGATGTCTGTGAACTCCTGCTCATGTTTGTGTTTACGTGCATACTTCCTGATTCCTACATTTTTTTCAGCTGACGGTTCCAGATAAGCAACATCTGTAGGGACTTTAGTGTTTTTAAGAACATCAAGAGTTGGGATGGACTGGTAGGAGACTCAAACATGATGACTATCTTTGTTTTGGCCAAAACATTGAAAACTGCCATCAGCTTTGAAGCTAACATTTTTAACCTTCCTATACCTTGTGCCGGCTCAGAATGTTATACTCTTGTGAGGCTCCTTTTTTTTCCTCTTACCATCTGATTTTGGTATCTAGGCAGGAGTAATATTCAGGCCTGCAAGTTTCATTGCTTATGGGGGCATGAAATTGCTCCAAAGCCCCAAGCAACAACAGACACTGCTCTCTACTCAAACTCATTGCTTTCTCTCTGTGTAACACAGATCTGCCATTCCCACAGCACAATATTAGGGTTTTTTTTAGAGCAACATTTGCTGTCCTTACCTTTTGCTGGTGTATTGCTAAGGCCTTGAGTTGGCTGCTTAGCTAGAAAAGCAAGGAACATTAATGAAAAACAGTGTTTGTAATTTATTATACACATGCAAACACATAAAACCCCATTGCAGGCGGTAACCATTCTGTTAGAAATTCGCCGCTGCACTTTTCTAATTTCCATGTTCTACCCCAAGCTGGTGAATGTGTAGGAGGCCTCATAAAGTGGGCTTTGTGCTCCATCTGAGTACACAACCATGTGAGTGTGTACTACTGTACGACGAGCAAACCGGCTGGGGGAATGCAGAGGAAAGCCCTTTCCTCAGATGGGCTTTCACACACAAACACACACAAACACACTTTTTCCTTTTTGTCGGAGGCTTCCAGCCACCAGGATGAGTTACACCAAAGAGAGCAAGAGTCGTGAAGAAGAAAGTGGGCCCCTCGCCTTTTGCGTTACTCCTCCTCCATCTCGCTCTTCTTGTTCTTTCATTCTTCTGGGGGATGGGTATGTACAGTGTTGGAACTCGTGATCTGGAAGTCACAAAGTTAAACTGTCTGCGCAGACCCACCCTATGAGACTATTACTATCTGAGGGATGGTACACAGTTTGATGATCTGGATCTCTGATTTGGTTTCATTTGAAGGTTGTAGGGTTTTACACTTTTTCACATTCGTTGCTAAAGAAACAAGATACAACTAAACCAACTTTTGTTGGTCTCCTTCAACGCTTATAGTAAATAGTTTTGTCAGTGTACACCAAGGCAGCTGTCATGAACCTCAGGAGTACACTAAATGTCTTTCGCCCTTGTGTTTTTAGTAACTTGCAGTACATTTTTCTCTTCTTACTGAGTGTCGAGGACCAGTCTGACTTGAAATCGCAGCTAGAGAATAACAACAGAATAGAAATGACTAAATCAATGTGATTCCCACATTTTCCTCTTATTTGTCATCTTCATCTGTGTAAAACAAATAAAAGGTTTTGTAGGAAGATGACAAAGGAGAGCGAATAAACTCAAGAATGCTTCAACCTTTCCACATTAAAGAGAAATCTCTTAAATAGTTATAGCCATGCAGCATGTTACCAGCACTATTTCACTTTTATTTTGTCATTTACTAGAACTCCAGCTTTGTGGGTTGCATCTTACAGCTGCCTTAGTTACAGCTGAAACTAAGGCAGCTGAAGTTAGTACAGCTGAAACTAACTTGTTTTACCTCCTTAAAACAAGTTAATTTTCAGGAGCATCACATCAGACGTGAACTCTGACTGCTTTACATGTTCCCTTCTCAGAATGTGTTTCACACAGAAAAATCATTGATGGTGCACCACCTCCTGCTTTCATTTCCTATGTAAATATTCACCGGAGCGTGTGTAAATCACCACCAAAGGCAACAACAATGTCAAAGTTCAGAAAATAATGTTTGCCCATGACACTTTGATGCTTTTAATATTGGAGTTGTTTAAAGACTATTTAAGTCAATTTGCCTTCGACTTCCATGTCTTTTTTGTGGGTGGAGTTACATAAGCAGAAGTCTATTTTGGCCTCAGCCTCTCTTGGACGAGTGGTTAACATCGACCTCTACGAACAACTAATCTGGATTTGCACTTGGGACTTTTTTTTGTTCTTGACTATCAGAAATGATTGGTTTGACTTAAGTTACAAGTGAAATGTTTCAAGTCAAAAATGTTCTCTGAAAATTCAGCACTTTTGTGAAAATATTCTAGTTATAGTTCAGTAACTTTTCCTCTAAAACATCATGAGAAAACATTAACAGGGAGGGACATAAATTAAACCTGACAGAAGGTATGAAAATAATAGTACTCTCATTATATCACCAGTGCACTGCAGACCTTTCTCCCCATATGCAGAAATCAGACAGTACAATTGCTCAGTCTTCTACTTTCATAGTATATTACAAGTGCACTGTGGAGATTTTCATTTTATTTTAAAGTTTTTGGGAAAATATGTTGGTCAGAAATCCATTTTTATCTGAGCGCTTGAATACAAATGTGGATAATTATTTGCGAACTGGCTTCATTGTAGTGTTTTCTTCCTTTCTGGGAGCTGTAAAAAGCTCCGTCTCTGGAATATGGGTTAGTGTGCCTCACAGTGCCTCACAGTGCCTCGCTGCGTCTTCCTACTTCCCCTTTCTTTCTTTCTTTCTTTTTTTTTACTCAGCTTTTCTGAGCTTTTTTTTTTATTTTCTTGCTCATGGCACAGTTTTCCTTTTTATTTCTGCTGCTGCAGCAAAACAGTGTCACACAGACTACAATAATACGTAGAAGAAGAATAGAAATAGAAAGGGATTATCTAGTGTTCATTGCAGCACCTTAAATGCTTACATAAGCCCTTTTTAGTGCCTGGTGTCAGTTGGCTGCAGGTTGAACTTTCCATTTCGCTTGTTGCCAGGGATGCCCTCATCCTCCCTGTGGTGGCATCAAGCATTTAAAGTGTGTGTGCGTTCCTTAGTTATCGCTGTATTTCTGCAGACCCCGTTTAGGTATGTTCAGTGTGTGGACTGACTTTTATAGTGTTAGATATCAACAGTAAATCTAGCACAGAGTATTCACAGATGTGCATTTAGGGAAATTACAGCTTAGAGAACAGATCTAATACAACTGAATTAATGTGGTTAAGAGGGGTTGCCGGTAATCTAATTGTAAGGTGAATAACTGCTGTAAAACTGGAAGTGCAGCTTCATAGACGAATGGTGTCTAACCCTTCGATTTATTTTAAATTGATTCTGTTCAGAAGGTCATTTTAGGGATTTGGCCTCAGGTGTGGATTGTTGCAAAGACAAATTTGGATCTTTAATCCTATCTTTAGAATTAAGCAGCATTAGCATTTATCTTTCCGAGTTGCAACACCACAAGATAGAGGGCCTGCCGGTTTTATTCGCCTCTTCCTCCATCTCTTTCTTTTGCTCATTTCCAGCCTCTCATCTGTCGAGCTCAGCCTTCCTCTTTCCGTCTCCTCGCTTGCTCTCTCTGCCGCCTTACGATCACTGAAAACTGTATGGAGACAGTACGAGACCTCATAGACGAGCGGCTGACGCCATTGGCTGGCTCGCACTCCACCCTCGCTCCCGATTGGCCGCAGGCCTCGACTTAGGACTCAATCAGCTGGGTGGAAGTGTATGTAGGTCAGTGTGTAGCGACGTGAGCTGTCTTTTCTTGCTCGGTTCCCCTCCTCCACTGACTCGGTTTTTTTGGCGAACCGGCTGTTGTGTTAATTGGCCACGTTCCCAATTTCAAATCCAGACTTGAGGGCAGAAACGAGAGGGAAGAGGGAGCTCAAAAAAACGAGAAGAGGGGAAGCTGAAGAAGCGACGAAAGGGGGAAAGGTGTCGCCCTGTTGCACTCAGCATTGCAATACTACAGGGCCTTTGTAAAACGTAAACACGGTTAGAGATAAACCACCTGGTAAATATGGAAGAACGCGTAAAAATGATTTGGTTTAAATAATGCAAGAGTTGGAATAAAAGGAAACGATAAGCATCTGGGAGCATAACTGATAAAAAGCATAGTGTCGTGCCCTGAAAATGCTTTATTTGATTTTATATAATAAACAAACACAAAGTATTGTGTAAATGTGACGTCAAAGGAAAAGCATACATTTGTTTTAGACATAAAACTCTTACAAAGATTCTGCCTCTGAGTCAATACTTTACAGAGCTACGTTGCCCGGCAATTACAGCAAAGCGTCTTTAGGCGTATGCTGCTAGGTTTGCATTATATATAGAATGAAACATTTTGCATTCTCCCTCAGTCCAAGATAGCTCAAACTCAGTCAGATGGGTCTGTTTTGTACAACCACCACAGCAGCTCTGGCGTTTAGAGGTCACACTTTTGCTGCAATGTGAAATTCCACCCAAGTTTTGCCCCGAATTTAGCTCCAACTGTCTTCAAAAAAAGTTTAAACATAATTTCTTATGGCATTATTCTTACCACTTTCCCACCGGTTCCATAAAACTACAATACCGGTGTGCATTGTTAATAGTTGGCTAATAAAACCTAAATAAAATGCATTGAATGTTGTGGTTGTAATATGACCAAGTACCAGGTATACCTTACAGACCGCAACAGATTTTCTTCTGTTTTATTATGTCGGTGTATCAAAATACCCATCTTTTGTTAAGCCTCACTGTCTGGCAGACCGCTTTGGATCCGAGATGTTTAGTGATCTCATCTGTCATGTTGTGACTGCATGGGCACAGCAAAGCCATTCATATGCATGGCAGTCCTGCCACAGCTGCCTCACGTGTCCCATTCGAGCTTTTAAAGTTGAGTGCATCGCCCAAGAAAACAGCCCGGCGTTTCTGTGCGCGGCTCGACCGGTGAATAATTCACGCTAACCCAGATTCTTCCACAGTGTTTACTCTACCCCCAAGTACTCCCACAGACGCCCAGCAATGCACACACTTGTGCACCCACCATAAGTGGTGCTCCCTAGGCGTTGCCCACAGCAGACTAACCCAGACAAGCAGACTGTGAAAAGCAGACAAAATAAAGTCTACACTTCACTTTACTACTCCCTCTGCACCCAAGTCTGTCTGCATACTTCACATTAAAAGTGCCTCGCAGCGGTGTGTGTTCTCTGCAGCCCTCCCTCCTCTTGACTGCCTGTCTCTATCTAACCCATCTCACCCCTTTTCTAGATGAGATAAATTTTTTAGGAACCCACTGTAGAGTACGCTAGAACTCGCTGCAGTCTGAACGCAGCTCAACCCACATCTTGTAAATCTTGTTTGGACGTTTGTGTCTTCTTCTCACTCTGCCCTGGCTTTGAACTTATTATACTAGATGCAAGCTACTCAAACTCATTCGCACACACACACACACAGAGAGAGATAGGGAATGACTGACTTTAGCCTGATTTTACCTCTCTTACTCATCGAGACGCTGACCCACTTAGAGCACAGTGGCACACCAGACGGGATTTCAGTCTATGGCATTCTGGGAAAAAAATAAGCAACAAACAACTGATTCTGCGTATGCATAAACACATGGACTGGCTCACTCAGCAGTCACTATTAATGCAGATGTTGGAACACAGTTTGCTTTGATGGCATCAAATAATCAGTTCAGTGATGACAAAAAATGTCCTATTTACCAAATTTTCAGGTATTTTCCTGACACTATTGATAATACCACACGGTTACATGTAATTCCATTCCTGCACAAAGATCCATCCTTCCTTTCCTGTGCTTATCTAAGACAGGGTTGAGAATGAGGAAGGAAACCTAGATATTATTCGCTCAAGTAACAATCCAACCCTCATACGCAAACTCAAGGCCAGAAGAGAAATGCTCCACTGCATGCTGAAAATCAAGGCTGGGAGGCATCAACAGATACATATCATCTGCCTAAAGACACATATGAGACACAGAGTTTCTCAAATAAAATATCAATATCTCCACAAAGATAGAAAAGATTAATTACACCCTCATTACTTTACATTCTGTAGGCTTTTAAAACTCTGGCAATCCAAGCTTATGTTAGCCTTCTTTGGCTAATGTCAATTATAGGAAACAGTACAGTAATCCAGTATTGGTCTAGTAATACATTGATTCAGGTCTTTTTGAAAAATGCATTTGGCAATTAAACCATAAAATTGGTTAGCCTAACATACCTTAGCATAGTTAGCTTGAAATATTGTTGATTTATTAAAAATGCTGCAAATATTCAAATGGCTGCGGGAAATGTTTTTGTTGTTTCTCCCTTCTTTGACACATATTTGGACATTCTGGTCTGTATTTGCAAAAAAAAAAGAAAAAAAAAAGTCCCAAAGATTTTGTCTGTGCTTTTGCATTATTATATGCCTTTTTCATGGGCTCCTTAAAACCAGACCATGTACAGGAAGACACAGGTAAAGGCACACCACTTAAGCACATAACAAAGTATATTTAGTGTAACGACGCCTTAATGTGATAGAATGGTAGAAATTACTCAAGTCTTTTTTAGCAGGGAGCAAGAAAGAACCTGTTTGACTGCTTTGGGTTGGAAAGAGCCAGCTCAGCTCTTTCTCTCATCCTATGACTAAGCAGGTCAGCAAACACCAACACTTCCCTTTTTATTTTGCTTATTTCGGTCAGTTTGACAACACGTGCCACACCATAAGTGGTGGCATATGGGGAGGTCGGTATTTTAGCCAAACAAGGTAAAAGTCGTAACTTTGATTTTGTTGAAGCGTTTTTTCAAAGTTTCAAATGTTTTGAGAAATTTACTCCTGTCCTCATTTTAATGCGTCTCTTTATTTTGTTATGTCTTTAATTTTTTTTCACCCTGTGTGGACTTGTTGCATGACTGGGATTCAGCAGCAACTGTCAAAGCTTCATCAGTCTGTGTTAATGGCCTGTTCAGTACTTTTTTTCGGTTACGGTTTCACTCACAATGTGATGTGTGAGCACGTGTGGGTTGCTTTTTTACCAGCATGTGGAAGGTGTGGTGCTGACCCACCCAGGAGAGGCCTATGCAGCTCAAATCTAGTTAGTGCATATTTTTTCTGTCATTTCTCTTTTTCTTCAGTTTTTTTCCTGTTTATGCTAAGCCTTTCTCTCGTGAGTTCCAAAGGCCAATCAGACACACCCCTTTCAAAAGCACTCAGCCTGTCTACCTGCAGTGCGTACATGTTCTTATTTGTGTGAAAGCGAATGTTTGAGTACTTTCTACCTTTTCTGTCTCCAACGAGAAAGGAACATGTAGGAGGAAGAATATAAAGAGATGGAAGGAGAAGAGTTGGGAGGAGGAGGAGGGGCAGATTGCTGCTCAACAGTACAAACTGGGAGAAGAACCCACAGGGTAGCGTTCTGGCCTGCAGCCAGCTAGTGCCACCATGCAGCTTTTGTGTCGAGGTTTGACTTCGAAAGGACCTTCCAGAGAGAGGAGAAACAGAAGTGGGAGATGACAGAAATATTGAGAAACTGGGTATGATGGAAGGAGAAGAGACATAACGAACCTGAAGAGGGGACACGCTGAGGGACTGAGAAACTAATTAGATGGGAAAGATGAGGGTATAAATTAAAGTTTATCTCTCTCTCGTCACATTTTCCTTTTTATTTTAACCTCAAACTTTATGTGGATTTTGTGATATCACGGCATCAAAAAGTTGTGCATAGTTTTGGACAGCAAAAGAGATACAAGTTTTGGGTCGGACATTATTGTAAATGTATAACTTATCTTTAAATCTGGGAACAATGCCGCTCTTCCACCACTGAAAAACTTGGTCCGGCTCTGCTCTGATACCTGACAACAAGGAGCTCCAGCTTTTCGAGTTGTAATGAAGACCCAAATGTAACTAAGCATTTGCAAAGTCTTTCAACGCCATTAAAGAATGGAACAAACTCCCAGAAAGTCATAAACTTTCCGCTGACCTGAAGGAGTTTTCTTGTAGTGTCAGGAAAGTGCTATTAGAAAACCAGCAGGATCAGCACTGGAAATTGGTTTTTATTGTGGTAATTTTGTAGGACTCAGAACACTGATTGTAAACAGGGTATGTGTCAAGACTGATTGTATGATGTTTGATTTTAGACTGTAGAGCAGTAGTGTCTGAAGTGTTTTGACCGCTGCAGCCCCTTCCCCACCCCCCATACCTGTTGCTAAACAGGAGTCAGCTTAAATCTTCATAGAAGAAAATGTCATCCATGGAAAAAAGATCTCCTGAAACATCCTCCAATAAGCATGAAAAATCTAGGCTAAGTGCAAAGTTTGGGACAGAACAAAATCAGAGTGTTTTCATGACTTAGAAGGACGTTTTTAGTACATTTGGACACATTAGAACACGCGATGCCCAAAAACACTGGATCCTGGACGAAAACCTGCTACAGTCATAAAAATGACTAAAATTTGAGATGAAGGCTTGTTTTGGTCACAATGAACACGTTGAAGTTTGAGATGTTAACACGCCAGTAAGACACTAAAACAGCCTCTTCAAATGACCCTGTTCACCTCCCTTTTTGTGTCACTTTGGACGTGACCAAAACATGGCAGCGGATGTGAGAGTTTCCAGCCTGATCTTTGAGCCACGCTAAGTATGTTAGTGTGTGTATTGTCATGTATGAAGCGTAGCGTTTAAGCTGCTAGGGCCTCAGAGAACCAGGACAAAGAGGTGGATGAAGGGCCTCTGGTGAACCCGTTGAGCCCTCTGTGCTTTGGGGTGACTGGGTGCAAAGATGCCAATGTTTGCACCCACCAGTAACCCGCCCATAGGAATGGAATATTTAAGTTTATGTCCCTCAAAATTAATACTACAGTACGCTCAGAGTGTGCTAATGAAATTCCTCCAGAGTGACCATAGTAATGAAGTTCACATCAAAGAGCGTGGTAGTTTGATGAAGCCAGGCGTTGTAAAAATAACAATACTGTCCAAAGTTTGAAGATAAATTATGAGTTTAATTCGCTTCATGAAGGGAACAACATACTTGGTAATAATTTACAGGGTTTACATTCCTCAAAGAATGGAATAGCACAGAAAATATTGTTAGCATGACTTGGGCCTTTTGCCTAAAATAACGTATTTTCATCCTTCTGAGCGTGTTGGTAACCTACCGTAAACGTTTAGGTTTTAATCCAGACAAAAAGCGTAAAAGTGTAGATTTTATCTTAAACGCTAAAAACACTTGAACGGCTCACGATTAAAGAAAATGGGTCAAGACAGGGATAGAAACCATCACAAAAAAATTCTGGTATGCACTGCTCAGCACACTGTGCAGCAGCTGTGGGTTACAGTCTCTGTTTAGAGTTCATGTCCTGTTTCAGCCAACCACAAACACAGATAACAGCAGGGGTTTAGTTTCAGTCGCTTCAGCTGATTTATTACTTCACAGTTTGCTCTTTTTTTTGTTTGTTTGTTTTTTTAGTCCTTGTATGTTCGGAAATAAAACCAATTACTATTAGGAAATTGAAACAGAAACTTTGAGAGTATGGGCTTTAATAACAGAAATATCCACGTTTATATGCTCTTTCCAAGGAATGAGTAGGATATGCAGATTTGAGCTGACGGCGCAGCATCGGGTTTGGCATCATCATCTCCTCCAGCAGTGATTAATGAGCTTAACAGTAGCGTGCTTCTCTCACATAAATAGACCTGGGTAAACCTAATGTTTGCTTGTCACGTACACACACACACACATGTCCAAACCCGCACAATGCACACACAGTATGTATCCAGCATTAATTGTGTTGGACACACTCATACATGAACTTAAACAATCCAGTAAAGTGGGTCAGGGGGTCAGGGAACAAAAGCTGGGCTTCCAGACACCAGGGTTTCAAAGGAATCCTTTGACATTGGGTTTGGAGGAAGTGAGGAAATCATAAGAAGCGAGGGGGGAGGCAGTAAGGTGGGGTGTTGTCATTTGGAAAAAGATAAACTGCTTTTTTATCGCAATCATTCTTATGGTGGAGTCCTTTTTGTGTGTGTTTGGAGAGTTTGCACGTTGACCTTGCATGTTTAAAGGTCGCATTTGCAGAGATGGTCACGTACAGGGCAACAATTAGAGAAGAACATATAAAGCTGAGGCAAGCTACTGCTTTCCTTCCTCTGGTCTTGAAACAGGAAGTCACGTGTTTCCTCGTGAGGGTTCAGCCTTTAGGGGCTTAAGAGACGTTCGCTGCTGGTGGGGACTCTTTACATGTGCTTTTAGTGTGTTTGCAAAGGTTAGAATCTCCCCTTTGTCCTTAAACACACATGGAAGGCTTACTCTAAACAAAGGACAACTTTGCATGAGCAAAAGCATGTCAAAGACCTTCAGTGTGTTCGTGCTTCCCTTTCTCCAGCTGCTCAGCTGGTGTGCAGGCAGGCAGACAGAGGGCCGGCGGTCCTGCAAATGCTGACATCAGCAAAGGAGGAGAGACAAAAACAGGAGTATATAGGGTGTATGTGCGTTATAGTATATAGTATATAACGCACATAGACTCATAGAAAAAACACTTTCTAGTGCTGGGATGATGAGTAGATTAGGTTGACTACTACTCCTCTTATAAGTTCCTTCAGTCTCAGAGTAAATTTACTCACTCAATTAATGAGTGAGCAAGATCTGTAATGAAATATCTTACATCAAACCATAATTTTTTATGACTTCTCTGTTAAAATCTGGACCTAAATTGAGATTTGAGAATTTGTGGCAAGACGTGAATGAAACTGACCTATATTGCAAAAGAGAATAGGCAAAGGTTTGAGACAAAGTGTAAAAAAGTCCAATGAGCCTTATATACTTATGCAAGATGTACCTTCAGTAACTTTTGTAGCAACAACTTGTTATTTTATAAGAAACTTAATCTCAAGAAACCACTGCATAAATGGTCTCTCTTACAGTTCTAAAACCATCTGCAACCTGTAAAACCTATGTAGAGATGGCGTGTGAGCTGGTGTGTGTACTGTATCTGTTTTTAGCATCATGAGCATCACGAGCCCCCTGAATAGTAGTGGTGCCTCAACATTAATTTGCACCAGATGTGAAAGTCCACTGTTGCACCAGAACTCGACACGCATGCAAGCAGAAATTGGCATGTGACCAGATCCGAGAGACTGGAGTTACTCCTTTTAGTTGGTTAACATGTTGAAGTGGCATAATCTATCCCCAGGAGATTTCAGCTCACCTTCAGAGGACTGAATTGAAAGTTTTAGAGGTTATTAAACTGCAAACGTCAACAGACAGGAAGCCACCCACACTAAGTCCCCATAGGCATGGTTGCAGTCGAGCCCTGAGGTATCATGAGCGGAGCGTGTTGTGGAAAATCTGGTTCAAAGACCCAGCAGATGTCTGTGTCAAAAACACCCGCTCACACAAAGTGGAGGGAGGGTCATAGACTTGAAAAAAGCAAGAATCTCCTGAAATTTTGATCCCAAAAAAGAATCCAGTTCATGTCATCCTCATGGTCAGTGCACATTCACCAAAAAGGCTTCATTACAAGAAGCACTCGTCGCTTTGGGACGGCACAGGACATCCCTGCTGGGTTTTATCAGTCCCAGTTCCAGGACACCGTGTCCTCAGGCTACGGAGCAACTGAGCCTGCCAAGAACATAGACGGACACACATAAACACACACACACAAGCACGCAAGCAACTGAAAGCACTCAGTAAAGACAAAAGCGACTTCTCCACCAGGAGGGAAAAGCAGCTTGACAAGGGAATTGAAAAGCAGCACGCTGCAAGAATCCTCTTATTTTTGTGAATTTAAAGAGTTGGAGCTGCACCACACCCAAACATTGTCCATTCAAATAAACTCTGTTTGTCAGACCATCTGCCACAGAATATTACAAATTCAAAGAGGCTAACTGAGAAACAGATTCTGAGAATCCACATAAAACTTAAGTTCAATGCACTGTATTTCATAACGATGTGGGGTAGCTCTATTTTACAGCATAAATACTCTTCACAAGGTGACTGCAATAAAAACTTGTTGCTAAGAAGTTTATGACTAAAATGTAAATATGAGATTTTGAAGTCAGCGGGTGACTTTATTTTTCAGTTATACCGTCAGTTTCAATGGAGATTAGACTAAACTTCAGTGATATTTGAATCATGTTATGGAAGACAAGCTGCATGCTCATCTGCCAGGGAGGCAGCCTGCTGACCCAGTGACGATGCAAGGAATGTGGCGTGCTAGGACATGGAGACTGGGCAGCTGAGCCGTTAGATGGGAATAATTAGAGCTGACCTACATGGACCAACTACAGAACTGTTACCCATCTAAAAAAGGAGATTACGATGTTGTGGATTTTCTTTTTTACCATTTCGATACTGCTATCTTTGGGCCTGGATAAAACCGGTTGCCATAGAGACTGAATACAAGCCAGAGAAGATATAGTGCTGACCAGGCTTGACACAGCTTGTACTGTGCGCTGCTTGTACTAGATAGAAGATACTTGACAAGGGCCACTCTCCCCATAACTATGTTTGGTCTGTTGTACCTTATTTTCACTGACCAGCCTAGTGTAGTTCAGTCACTATTTTGTCTCTTCCCATAAACCAACCCATACCACACTATTCCTGGGCAGCCTTCAGTTGTAGGTCTATCGGACAATGGTACGGTACGGTTAGGGTGGAACTACTTGCGTCACACAATACAGTCCATTCAATGTGGGACAGGAAGATGTCACTGCTTGGGGCAAGCATGAGACTTGGTAATGCATATCACATGCATTACTATTTGGGTTGAACCCCAGGGTTGGAATGGGGCAAATTATCCATTGTCATCCAAGAAGCCTCAAAGAGAAAGATCGCTTAATGAATAAAATATCCTGCTTTTATAAATTTGAGCTTATGAGAACAAATGAGGCCCTCAAATTAAACTCAATTTGGCAAAAAAAAAGATGAAAATTGAAGGTGACAGAGAAGGACAAGAAGTAGAGGGAAAGAGAATACTCTGAATATTAGGACTAGCGGGGTGCCCACATGATTAATTACATCTCTGTATGATGGAAACAGCATGGAGGAGTGACAGGGTGATGTGGGGGAGCCAGAATCATTTATGACTATCAGTTAGCAACTGTTGTTATTCCTGTAGGACAGTTTCCTGCAGGTAATATGTAATTAGTTTGGGAAACGAGTCTAATATCTATCTGAAGACCCCCCTAGATATGAAAGAAATGGAGATGTGAAGCAGAAAGATCTATTTTGGCATTTAGAAAATACTTTTACATCTAATCAGTTTATACGAGATATATCTAATCATCCTCTTTTTGGAAGAGTCCATTTTACAATCTCTTCCACTTTTAATGCATCACAAAATCTAACGGTGATCACCGCTTGCATAATTATCAGAAAATCAAACTGAAAAGACAGCTTTGTACTGATGTGTGACATGCACAGCTTTGTCTGCAGCGAACGTCTTATTAATGAGGATTAATATTGGTGATAATAGTAGTTTTCAGGGAATTGATGGCCATTTCTTTCTAACAATTTCCTGTTGCAATGTCTTTCTCAAGTGAGTGAGCAAGTGAGTGAGAGAGTTTCTCCACATAAAGCATAATGTTACATCAACTCTTTTTACTATTATTATTGCTATGACTCAGCTTTTCATTGACTCATCAAAGCAGTTTTGTGAAAATGTATCTGCTCTCTTTAGCACATACTTCTCTCTTCAGTATTTGCCTTTTTGTTTGCAATCTGTATTTTACATCACAGTGTAGGAATTTTGACTTCAGTGCTATTTTTTTAATTATCTGCACTGAAGTGTTTATGAGCATGAACAGCCTGTCAAAGGTTTTGTCTCCATTTGTGGAAAACAGAGATAAATGGTGAATAGGGATGCACCCAACATTACGGCCACATCACTGACATCAACATTCTTATATTATTCTTCATAATGCAGTATGTAACTTTTATTTAAAAATGTTTGTTAAAACTATATCATGACAGTATAATATAAGACAGATGATTTGTGAAGAGATAAAGCTCCTCCTCTTCCTCTTTGGGCTGCTATTGAGTAACACTCACTAGGGCATGATTGGAAGCACTAAGACCCACCTCCGGCTTCTGATTGGTTGCTTCTAATTAGCATTGGGAGAGGGCAGTAAAGATAATTCTTTACAGATTATATGTCTTCTACTGTACATTCAGAACATAGTAACAGGTTCAACAAATATGCAAAATAAAATGTATATTTTACAGTCTTACATACTGTACCTTTAAACTCTCTACAGTCAAACAAACACCACAACCAAGAAACAAATGTCAACAAGATGGAAATAAATTTTGGTTGTTATACCCATTTTATTTATCTGATCCGATACCGATGCTAGTGCCGATATATTGTGCATCCCTAATAGTTCAGTTTTTAGTTAGAAGGCAATCTTAGAGATAACATTCTAACCCTTTCCATATTGACAGATTTTGATTAATTTTTGTATTATCTGTTTTTGAAATACCTTAGAAGAGGATACTTTTTTATATCTCTTAGCCTACTTCATTTTGTCAGACAAGTTCTTTTATGAGGTCTTAGAAACAGAGGCTGGGGTGTGATACAGCTGCACAAAATTTTGAGTGTATTGCAGCTAATTTTAATTTAATAGGGGGGGATATATGTTTTACATGAAGTCAGGTTGTTTGGATAGCAATGTGTCCTGAATAAATAAAGTCACAATTGTAAAGCTGCTTTTTACTCAGGTCATCTTTGCCTAACATCAACATTTATTTGACCACGTTAAACCTTCCAGTGTGACAAAAAAGCAGAAACAAAAGGAATTTGTAACAGGAAACAACACGGCTTTTGCAATAAGTTTGACAAATAAACACAAACACACCTTTGCACTTGATGTTTGTGTACATGCTGCAGCCCTGATTAAAACACACTGACCTAGTGAAGCTACGCCAGGGTAACATGACTAGCAGGCTTTTTCAGTGACCTGCAACGATTGGCTGTTAGATGTGGGATGGGTTAGCCAACTCCCCCAACACCGAACCAGCCTATTGGAGAAAATACAGGAGTGTACAAGGCGTTCTTTGAGCATGTGGCCTTACACAACAGAGTCCACACAAAATACAGGAACAGGCAGAGAGAAGTGGGAGAAAGGTAAAAGAGGCAGCAGATTTGCTTGGATTTAAAGGACCCCGTACTGTTGACTGTGACCAGGCCTCCTTTAAGATCTGAATTTGTTTACAAAAATTAAGCCGCATGAATATAAACAGACGAAGGTGTAACCGAAGTCCTTCTGGCAACTTCCAGATCCCCATTCAGCTCATGCACATAAACACACGTCGGAGGGAGAGCGAGAGAGAAAGACACCGATCTGCTGGCTGGGAAAAGGCGCTCATGATTGAAGAGAATGGAATGTTCTGTCTGTAGTCCAGAGCTTCAAGCAGCTGGAACCTGGATCCAGTTTGTGTTTGTGGGACTTTCTGAGCGTGTGCGTATGTGTGTGCGTGTGTGTGTATGCAGGGTCACAGTATAAATAACCTTCCCCTCTCTGCAGCGTTAGCACAGACTTGCCAGGCGGTTTATTTATAAAACCGGCTTATACGTGTCAAAGACCTGCGTGTTGTCTACACTTATGCCCCAGGCCTTAACTATGCTAACTTCTAGGCGCTTATGAGCAACCGCAAATTCAAGGAAATTTAACATTTACATTTATACTCCACCCCACTTTTTCAAATACTGAAAAATGTATTATTTTACCTGGTACATGAGATAACATCTTTATGAAACACCAACCATTTTCATTCACAGGTTTATGTGAATGTGAGTGAGATATTTTAATGGACTTTGGAGAGCAAGCACAATCATTTTTGTGTTAGGTTATTCTGAAATAACAGAAGACATATACTGAGTTAAACTTTTAAACTAAATTATTCTTCATTTTAAAGTGCAATACTTTGTGTCCAAGCTTTACATGTGTTTAAGTTGACTTACTTTGAGTAGGTATGTAAGGTGATGCCACATCAGAGTATATGTTTTGCCCTTTGTTGGTTCTTTTTATCTAAAACCACTTGTTGACAAGAAGAAGAGGTGTGTGTAAGCAACAAACAAACGAGAAAAAGAAAATCATAAAACGTACTGCAACATAATAACGTCAAAAGCAGGTTAAATTGGTGTTAATCATAAAAGTACAGACCAGAAGCTATTACTATTTTTTTAGTTGAATCTATTAAAAATAAACAAATTACTGTGCTGAACAGTTTTGTAGCTCCAGCAAATTTTGCTGAAAACTTGACATACAGCAGATAATCAACTGAAGCACGGTGCATTATTCAGGAATCAGAAGTTTTTTTTTTTGTTTTTTTTTTGTAGATAGCTTTTAGGGCAGGACATATCTTCTTTTTTTGTTTCATTGTTAACAGACTGCATAAGGACAGAACAGAAAATAAGAGGAAAGATTGTCTAAGTCTATAGAAATACCGATTGAAAGATTTTCTGGAAAGCTCAGAGTATTTCTGCATAATGTTTGTGTCTTTTTTTTTAATACTTCTGAGAAACCTTATTTTTAATCGCAGTCATTTGCCCCTCCAACCCGTGTTAAATCATGACTGACATTGTGCTAAATGTCCGCTTGACCCCAGCAGCAAGCAGTCACTGTTGACATTAGACTCAGATTAGTGCTGGTTTACATAATGGCTGAAAAAGTGGGGTTATGTTTGGCCAAGAATCAAGCACAGACACATGCACAGTCTGCATGTGGGTGGTTATGTACACCACCGGGCTCGGGCCACAGAGTTTGTCCTTTCAAAGCAGTGAAAACAGAATTAAAAGAGGTTAAGGTGTAATGTAAAAGATTGGTTCTGCAAGATTAGAGCACTTTAACCTTTCACCCGGTCCTGTTTTAGGCAATATCGCGCTGATTAAAATTCCAAGAGAGAGAGCTAGCAGCACTTTCTTGGAATATAAATGAACGAATACATGTATTTTTCACCAGTTTCCAGCAGTAACTTTGGAGCATCAGGTAAAGGGAGGTGCACGTTTTACACAGAGAACATGGAACCTTGTAAAGTGAAACTGGCCTGGTTCATACATGTGAGTTCAGATATGTGCTGTAGCTGGGTGATGAAACACGCATGCAACACCATGGACACCCGCCCTTTTCTGTACTGCCTGGCTACATCAGCCAATTTCACTCCACCAATCACCACTGCTTGAGCCGGGATGGATACAACCAATTAGAAAGAGCTCTAAGATTCATCTGGACCAATCAGAGAATGCTGCTTGAGAACTACCTTTAGGAGGTTCATTACATTTACTGCACAAGCTCTCCTTAGACATGGGCTTAATTCTCCAGGAGGTCTTGCAATCCATTTGAAATGGTTTATTGAAAACATCCAAAGAGAGATTTACATAATCTGAGAGATGAGTTCATTACACACCCTAATAAAAATCAGAGGTCACAGAAAAAAGGGAGGGAAAGGGATTCCTTGCGTGCTGACAGTGATTAATTGTTCCCACATGTTGCTGACTGACAAAAAGTCCTCTGTTCCCCTGAGCTTAGCCTGCAGCTGGTGGACACACATACAGACACACATTGCTGTCTCACAAAGCAAGTTCAGCTCTATCAGGACTCCCAGCTTTTAAAAGTGTTACATAATATTCATAAGTAAAACACAAACTTATATAGAATAAAACAAACAATTTACAGCTGATTACTACAATATGAACATCCTTCCAGCAGACAGTGGTTGCTAACAGGTTTGCTATGATGAAAACATTTGCACTTTGCTGTAAAGGCACAGATAGGGGATATTTGTATGCCACAAAACATTATTTACATTGTTTTCTCTGTGCTTTCCTAAACCTGTTCCAGTAAGTTTTGGCCGTAAACTGTGTTTGTGTGTTATTTAGCTCCTGTTGTTGCTTAGTAGGAGCTATGAATCAGAGTTGCTGTCTCATTGTGCTGTTTTTATTAATGGGCTTTGGGAATACCCAGGAGGAGCTAGAGTAATAAAAATACTGTGCCCTGTTCACACTGTGATGTACCATGAGCACACCAAGCACCATTCAGAGTTTGGTTAAGAAAGAAAAAAGCAAAACAAGCCTTTTTGTCCGTCGAAAGACAGAACAAATTCACAAAATTTGCGATGTGTATTTTTGAGTTGTATTTCAGAGATAATGAGCATAGGGTTTTTGCAATATGAGTGCGTAGGAGGATATGCAGCTGCCAGTGTTACTGTTCTCATTGCTGATATTTCCACCTCTTTATCTTGGGTTCATCATCTTCTCACCTCCTCCTTCACAATCAGTCACCCTCGCTCTCACTTGGCACCAGATCCCCAGTTTTACACTGTCACTGTTCATGTTGGTAGAAATCTCCTGTTTCTTTTTTGTCTTTTTTTTATCGCCACTCCATCACACTCTGTCCTCAAACATCCTGTTTGGCATTTTAATGAAATATGTGGTCACAAAAAGAAACATAAGATCAGCATCTTTGTTGGACAGAGGCAGCGAGAAGAAATAAAGGGATGCAGAGTGAACAGATTGGCAAGTGAAAGCTTGAAACATTGTTGCGTTTATTCCTCTTTTTACCGTCTTAAAATATCTGCTTAGATCTTCCTGGTGGCTGGAAACATTTAGTCACAATGTGTGTCAATTCATATGTGTGTTTTAAAAAGCTTGGTAATGAGACAGCTTTGCGTCACTCCTCTGGAGATGCTTTCCGAGGACAAACACGAGTCCCACTGGTATTTCCTTCTTCACTTACCTCACTGCACAAAATAGACACCCACACGCTTGGGAAACGTGCATTCACCCACATGAACCATTCATGATTTCACACACAAGTTTAATGATTTGACAAAGCGCGACACTGTTCACCGAGATGTCCTGCGTGAATAAGGTGCATTAGTTACAAAACATTGGACACGACTACTTTGCAAAGAGTCAAAAGTTCAGGTTCGTCTGCCAGCGTAGCATTCAGAAATGTAACCTAAACCCTCTGCACTCTGAATAAACTGCTTTTGACCGGAATAACTGCCCGGACCATCGTTCATAAACTCTTGCCCTAGAAAGTTGGGATCGCTTTATGGAAAACAACGTTGGTATTCCCACAAATGCTTGAAAACAGCTCAGACTTGCACTGGTTTGAGCCCAGAAATCTGCTCTGTGTTCGGAAATAAAAATATACATAAGAAGAAAACCAAAGTGGAGAAAAAAGAAAAAAACTGGCTTGCACATTGCGGATGGTGGTTGAGTTGTTTATATGGGAGGATACAGTATAGCCCCAGAATCCCTCTGGGCCTATAAGAGCTATGTGTTTGTGAAACAACAGAAAGTGAGGAAGAGGGAGAGGGAACGGAAAGAAAGGAGAAGGGGTTCAAGGGAAGGAATTCAAAGAGGCTCAGAGTTGGTTGTGATATTTAGGGAAAGCATATAAAAACACATCCACAAACATTTACAGACCTGGAAGTTGGAGTTTATGGCTGTGCAGTCACAGTTTCTGTTTCATAATTTTACTGTCCTGCACGCCATGTATCGGTTTCTTCTCAGAAACCAGATGGCTGCTAGTGTTTGTGTGGGAGTTTGCATGTGAGGGAAGGGTGGTCCAGATGGACCTGTGCTTGAGTATAATAGATCAGATCAAATGTAGCTAGAATGTCAAACACTAAATAAATGCCTGACTTGAGCTAAACATTGATATAGCCTTTAATTTGCTTTGGACCTAAAACTACTGGAAGCTACTTGTGATGTAAATTTGCTTCACACAAGGTTCTTACAAAGTTTGGAAAAGCCTGGATTTTGATTAAAGTATTTCTCAAGTTTGGATTAGCATGGGAATAGAATAGAGTATTTAGTCTTATCAGTATTTCTAAGTATAAGTAGGTAATCTCTAAAATTTGGACATCAGAAAAGTCCAGGAAGTTCTTTGCACAAATAGAAACGCTAACAGAAAATACCACTTGAAAGACAAACGACTAAGATAAAGCATAGAAGCATAGAAGAATGTGTTATGAAGTTGGGAAAGAGTTATGCCAATAGTTTTTATTATTTTTCCGTAGCTTGTGTTTCCACAAGCTGATCAGAACTTGACACATGTTGGGAGAAGTGTTAAAAGCAATGCTGGCAGAAAGGCTGATGACAACTTTCCTACAGAAAGAAAGACAGTCATTCACAACAGCGTCAATGTCAAGTATGAACAAATGTCCAGCTGAACACTGCGTGTGTAAACGTCGTCAACAGCAGAAGCATTTCATGTATCCATTCATCTTACCTTATGAACAAAACTGTTGATCATTAACGAGCTGTGTCATGTGCACCAAATCTTCCACAACGAGGCTTTTGGGCTTTCACAAGAAATCATAGTTTATGAGCACACACCAGCTGAAATTCACACCCAAACACCCATGATCTCACAAACAGAAGCTCTTTGTATGTGTCATTCATAATCCAAGAGACGATCAATTATAGTCTCTCTTTTCTGTTATAGCAACAGTACAATGCTGCAGCAGGAACAATGCAGAGCAGTGAATCACTCCACATTAATGTGAGCGTGTGTGTATTTGTCGAGCATTATTGTTGAAACAATAAGCTTTTGAGTTTGCTTGTATGTTTAGTCATGCTGAGGGAGTGTGTGTGTGTGCATGTGCATGTGTGTGTGTGTTTGGGGGTGTTGGGGGATGGGTTATGGATCTGTGTTCTTAAATGTAATGCGAGCTATTCATTAAAAGTTACGTGGGCAAAGACTGGAAAAACCAATCAATACCGTGAACAGACCTGGGTGTAAACATACATCCAGAGGAGACAAGATTATATCAATATGTTTGCAAAACACAAAATAATAATTTAACAAGTTATCGATAAGTGAAATAAAGAATCAATAAAGAATAGCAAAGTCTAGTTCAGGTTTGAGTGTTGCATACATCTCTTATTCTAAGAAGGTTCTAACACCGATAAAGATTTCAAAATGTCACACCGTGTTTGAAGAATCTTAATTCAAGGTCAAATTATGCACTTCAGGTTTCACCTGTTCATTTTAGACTCTGCCCCAGAGATCATCAAACACAATCTGAATCATTACAACACTGCAAAACAGCGCTTTCATTTTAGACAAAGGTTTCCAGAGCATCTGTCGTATCGTCAGCATGTAGCTTGTTTCCTTCTTCTCTGTCACTCTCTTCACATTTCCACAAGAAAATGTTGCCAGAAATAATTTAGGTATTGGAGACACAGCCAGTCAAGAAATCTTTATTTCCCAACGTTTGATTATTTGCTTTATGGAAGGTTGAATAACTTTTCTTATTAAAATCTCTTTCTTTGTTTTCGTTTCAGAACTCCATCCGGCACAACCTGTCTCTCCACAGTCGCTTCATCCGTGTCCAGAATGAGGGAACAGGAAAGAGTTCGTGGTGGATGATCAACCCAGAGGGAGGAAAGGGAGGCAAGGCTCCACGGCGCCGGGCCGTCTCCATGGACAACAGCAACAAGTACACCAAGTCTGCTCGTGGCCGTGCTGCTGCTAAGAAGAAGGCCGCCCTGCAGGCTGTGGCGGCCGCAGCTGGGGAAGGCGGTGGAGACAGTCCGTCAGGCCCCTCAAAGTGGCCGGGAAGCCCGACGTCACGCAGCAGCGAGGAGCTGGATGCTTGGACAGACTTCCGCTCCCGAACCAACTCTAACGCCAGCACGCTCAGCGGACGCCTCTCGCCAATCTTGGCGAATCCCGAGCTGGACGAGGTGCCCGACGACGAGCCTCCTCTCTCGCCAATGATCTACTCCAGTCCTGGCAGGGCGTTGTCTCCTGGAAACACCAACGGGAAGGCCGTGCCCACTGAGCTGCCTCGTCTGGCCGATCTGGCAAATACAATGAATCTAAATGATGGGATCACACAAGATCTGATGGATGATTTTCTGGATAACATCAAGCTCGTACCAACCACCTGCAGCCAAGCCATGCAGAATGGTTCCTCAGGGTTTAGTTTTGGGTCCAAGCCCAATGGGATAGGGTCACCTTCTTCCACTTCATCTCCATCCTCCAACAGCTCCTCTAACGGAGGAAGTAATGGCTACAGTAACTCCATCTTTAGCCCTTACACAGCAGGCTCCTCCCTACGTCCATCTCCCATGCAGACCATCCAGGAGAATAAGCAAACTTCATTTTCCACAACTGGCATGTCTCACTTTGGCAGCCAAACACTACAAGATCTTCTCAACTCTGACAGCCACAATCACAGTGACGTCATGATGACCCAGTCTGACCCATTAATGTCACAGGCCAGTGCTGTCGCCATCATTTCCCAGAACTCCCGTCGAAACGTTATGGTTCGTAACGATCCTGTTATGACTTTTGGGACCACTGGTGGACTCCAGAGTAGTCATAGGGAGATGCTCCAAACTAACAACCACAACCAGAGCACCATGAGGTCTTTGAACGGAGATCTGAACCTCGCCAACGAGGCAAACACTCTGGCTAACGCCAAACAGCAACTTCTACTATCACCAATTGGTGGAAATGGAACGTCCTCCATGCAGATTGACACCTCCATCTTTCTAAATGGCACGGCGAGCAGCAGTGGTGGGTGTCAGGACCGCTTCCCGACAGACCTGGACCTGGACATGTTCAACAGCGGCAGCTTGGAGTGCGACATGGAGTCCATCATTAGGAATGATCTGATGGATGCCGATGGCCTGGATTTTAATTTTGAGTCACTGGCCAACATGAACGGAGTCAGCAACTTCACAAGCACCAAGCAGAGCTGGGTGCCTGGTTGAGACAGAAGAAGAGAAGGTGAGTTTGTCAGAAGTTTGCTTATTAAATAAATATAGCTGTCTTTCTGTGTTTTTAAGTTTAAACCCATGTAGAGTGAACTGCTCTGACTTATTAATTCTCATACAAAATCACAACAGGTCAGCCTTCAGAAAGTATTCTAACATGTCATTTAGAAAAGTAACCCTTTTTTTATTTATCAAAGAGCTTTTGCATTTAAAATAATTGAAATATATTTCTAATTGTGTAATAATTTGACGCTGTACCTGTGCCGTGTCAACAGCTTAGTGATGTTTCTGTGGAAAGTCAACTTTAGCAAACAGGAAAGCTAGCTTTTACAGTTTTAGAGCTTCTGCTCCACCATAATTTTCAGCTGCAACTGTGGCTCACCACAAGTGTTGTGAAGAGGAGCTTTGCAAACAGGTGCTTCATCAAATTTGAAGCAGGGTTTGTTGCAGCTGGGAGACATTTTTTTTGTGACCCAAAAACAAAAATGCTTCCCTTTAAAATTCTGTCCCTGCACTTTGCACCCACAACCCGAGATTAAAGGGAAAATTCAGAGTTTTTTAAGTCAGTCTAGTCTGTATCTAACCTTCAGTCGATGGCGTTCATTCTCAGTCTGGAGATGTTTTAAAGATGTTTTAATGGATGCTCACAGCTAGAATGAGTGGTTCAAGTAGGTAAAAATAGATTTCACTTTTTAAGGTAAAAGATGTCCATACCAGATTGAACATTCTTTTCAAAACCTACAACCCGGTGTCGTAACCACAGTGGAAATGTTATTTATAAGGATGTTCTTATCCAGTATTTGATCAGGGTTCTATTTTTTTATTAATTCCTGATTCTGATACACTTCTGTCTGACATGTTTTGAAAGATAAGGCTGTCCTGGAGAGATTGCTAGTCCAGACTCTGTTGGGTTGGTTAAACATAAAATCTTTCTGGATTACAAAAATATATTGTAAAGTTGAGAAACAAAAGTCAACGAAGGAATGAACTTCAGCATTAACGGTAAAGAATTTTCAAAATTATCCGGTGGCTGATAATGGCATCAGAACCATGTGGCAGTTTTAAAAGCACTAGCTTGCAGACGCAAATTTTAATGAGAAATTTAGCTGATTGGTTGTTTTCTAATTGAAATACTTGACTTTATGCAGCAATACTTAACTCGTAATGACTTTGTTGTCTTTATCTCTGCAGGTCTGACTTACGTGGTGCAAGAGGAGATCAGACAGAACCTCCCCTTTTTGCCAAACTAGCCATCAGCACAATGTAAAATGCAAACCCTGTGTTTACAGAAGCAGACTTCCTCTCACGAGCTTTACCTTCGCTCCCACACTGGTGAACCATGAACGACCTGACTGACTTTAAAGATGCTGCACATCAGCCCACAAATCCTCCTGTGAAAGAAAAAAACCATTGTAAAAAAAAAAAAAAAACAACACAATCATAACAAGCTTACTAAAAAACATAGAGTTATGCAATTTTTCTTTGACGTCCAGTCAGGAGACACTGCTTATCAGAAATATCTTCAGGTGGAATTAAAGGACTAAAGGTTATTAGGTGAAGACATAAGAAATCGTGGTGCAGTTGTTCCCACTAAAGACAAAAAAAAAAGTCAAGACAGGACGTGGGATCTTTTACGTTTAAAAGAAATCCATCTATTCTTAGTTATTTTTATCTGTTCACTGTTTGTGTTTTTTTTTTTGCCGTTATTCAATTTTATCAAAAATGTTTCTGGATCGATCATGTCTGTATAAAAACAAAAAAAAAACACAGTTGGTGTGTTGGTGAAATGAAGAGAATTGGAGGGACTTGCTGGGTGGTTGTGCACACACTTTTTGCAGGCACTCACACAGACAAACTGACACTTTGCGGAGACCTCAGAAACCTTCAAAGTTGAAATTCCTTAAAGTTTATGCCATGCACTTAATGTTTTTGCTTGAATTTAAATAACTTTAGCATAATAATCAGCTAAAACTCGCATCATATGATTCATCCCTGTGTACACCAAAGTGTGCATAAAGAAGGAGAAAAGTTGTTGTTGTAATAGCTTCTGGGGAGCTTTGTTGGGCTAGTTTATTGCATCCCAAGATGTAGCCAAAATGTACACTTGTATCCTATAGTTGTGAACATTTCCACACCACTACAGGTGCTATATGAACAGTGTTGAATCCTGTCCAGAGAGGAAAATGCGCCTGTTGTTTTACCTGCTTTTTGTTTGGTTCTGCTTTACCTTCGACTGGCGGGATCCCTGAGCTGCAGCCACATGTAGCGCAGCCAGAATGAAAATCACAGAAAGATTTTTTTTTTTATTATTTTTTCTTTAGCCTCATTCCTCTAGAAACCACTTGGTTCTTGAGTAAAAAAAAAAGACAATAAGCTATTTCTGTATATTGCCAAATTCACTTGAAACAAACAGTAGGGTATGCTGGCAGCCAAATTGCACACATACACACACACACACACGCACACGCACACGTATATATTTTACATATACAGAAAAATCTATAAGCAGGGATCTGTGTTAAAGCTCTTCTCATCAAGCAGATTGCAGGGCTGGTTATGCATACACACAATCACTCAGGGGGGAAAGGGAGGCTTTCCAGTCACATTGTAATGGTATTACTTTTAAAACTTCTTGATAATACAACCTAATACTCTGTGCTTGTGAACTTGTAACCTGTGAACTTTTGGTCGTTGAGATGAAGCATAGAAGGGAGGATAAATGTCAGGATTATTAAGTCACGCATGTCTTGTTATTTTATCCTTACTTTTTTTTTTGTTCTTTGCAGTTTTTCCTCCTCATGTTGAACTCATGATACACACACACACACACACACACACACACACACACACACACACACACACACACACACACACACACACACCTCCTCATGGACACGCCTGGTGCTCCTGCAGGTGATTTCTTGTATCTCCCGACTTACGTGTCGATTTCGTGTGTGCGTTTATTTACCGTGTCGATTTCAGTTGGGTTATTCTCACAAGGATGTGTAATATCTCGTGGTGCATACAGCACTGTTGGACTGTATGCATGTACGTCTTTATGCATCATGGATTGTGTGACAAATGCATATAATACTCGCTGTTTTGTCCTTATATACTCATTTTAGTACTTGATCCTTGGGTTTTTGTGATACCTCTGTAGTTGAAGAAACATGGAACAACGTTACGCGCCGGATAAGTGGGAACACTGTTACCAGCGATTTAACTGTTGAACCTTTTTCTTTTTCTTTCTTTAAATGGTCAGAAGCACCATTGTTGTAGCATCTGGAAACCGTGATACCCCTTTCCTGTTTCGGGGTAGTGACATGAAGTGTATTCCTTGCTTTGTATAATAGTGTACAGATTTGTGTATATCATTTTGAAGCAGACGCGTCGGTTTGCATGGTCGGTTAAAAGAGCGGCTGTGCGATCTGAGGTTTTAGTGCATGGTTTAGCTTGACCCTTCCAGATGTTCTGTCCCTTTAAGAATCATAATCCGCTGTTGAATCCTATGTTTTTACAGCCAAACACATTTTTTTGTGGCATAAAACCCAAGACTCGCATAGGAACTCTTGCATCTTCTTATCATTTAAAATGTTTATAGCCAAGGTTGCTCTCTTAAAGTGTACACTCCCCTGTTAGACAGGCAAGTTTTTGTGATGTAAAAAATGACACAAGGATAAATCATTTCCAAACTTTTTCCACATATAATGTGATATTCATTCAGATTAGAAGCTACAATAACACAGTGACATAAATAAATTGCTAAAACTTGATTCCACAACATTTGTCTAATGTGTGTTGGAAAATTTCTCTAAAATCTCTCTGGTAATAATTTTTCATTTGAATTGCACAGGAAATACAGGACATTACATATGCAAATATGCTACATGGTTTTCAAAAGTCCAGTTTATTTATATCACAAAACGCTGATGTATCACAGCACTTCTGTACATGCATATGCTCTTACATGCATGTCCAGGATGAGCCTCCATTTGTTAACATCCTGCCTGGTGACCAGCTATTTAGAGCGTTAATGTACTAAAAGATAGAATACTTTTAGCACATTAAAAGTATTCCATCTTTAATCGTTTGTCTTTGCAGGGAGAAACTAGATCACTGGCTAATTGTTCAAAATTCATCTGCACAGATTGACACTGACAAGGTAGATCTCGGGAACGCTCTAATCCTTTCTTGTGTAAAGATAGGTTATTGATCCCAGATTAACTGCAACTCTCAATCCAGAACAGGTGTTCCTGATAAATTTTTTTTTACAGTGGAGCTGTAAAAAAAAAAAAAAATATATATATATATATATATATATATATATA